>PVKA01001178.1:14266-122622 GCA_004027165.1 Ctenomys sociabilis
AGAGAGAGAGAGAGAGACAAGACTCTATCCATAGTCCAGAAATTCAACTCCCAGCAGGAAGCAGGATGATCTCTCTTGCCCTTGTCTCTTCCCCTCTCTTCCCCTCCCTTCTTTCTCCCCTGGTCTGTCCCCCTCAACTGTACACTTGCCACCTAGATGTATCATACTTAAATTGAAATTCAGAGAAAAATTTGAAGGCAACCAGAGAAAAGACATAATTTAAAAAAGAATAAAAATAAGAAATACAGTAGACTATTTTAGAAATTTTGCGAGCTAGAACACAACGATAAAAAAGGGAAATGCTGGGAGGTGAAGCATGGTGAGAGGCTGTGGATCACTCCTGCTATGTCACAAGCTCTTTAGCTAGGCCGCTCTGCCCTACCGCCTACTGTGGACTGAAACCTCTACAAAGTAGAAGCAAAATTAAACCTCTCTGTTTTAACTTACTATGTTCCAGCAATGAGAAGGTGAGACAGACCTTCCCAGTTAAGCTAAAACTGAGCAGTTACTCCCAGCAGACCTAAACTACTAACAAATGGTGAAGGTTCTTTAAGTAGCACAGATTCTGAGCAGAAATCTGGATGTACCTAAAGAAATTAAGAGATCTGTATAAATAAAACTAAAGATAAATATCAGTTTTTTAAGTGTAAACATAATTAATAGTTTGAAGTAGAGACTGACAAAACATTTTTTTTAAATGGTCAGATGTTTTGGATTCACAAACCCTTTGTGTTTCTGTTGTAATGCTAAACTTTTTGTGGCACAAAAGCAGTCATACACAGTACATAATTAAATGGATATGGCTGTGCTCTAATAAAAGATTTATTTACAAGTATTCCCTTGTTGCTTCTGAATTTTAAATCATAGGAAAATTCTTTTCAAACCAGGTTATATTAGAATTTTTTATGGTATTCAATATTTTTTATATTTAAGTTTCTAATCCAGTTTGAATGTGTTTTCACATTTGATAGACTGAATCATTTTTTTTTAAATTTACAATAAGCTTGCAATAAATATAAGCTTACAAAGGTGTACAAACTGATAGGATGGAAAACAATACTCCATGCGTAGAGCTGGAAAGCAAACAAGGGTAGCTTTATTTATATATGACAAAGCAAACTTCAAGACAAAATTAGTCAGAAGAGATAAAAAAGGTCACTGTATCTTGGTAAAAAGGACAGTCTGCTAAGAAGATGTAACAGTTATGTATGTAACTGTTGGTATGTCCAACTTTATAAAACAAACACAGGGACACATAGATCCCAGCGTAATAATAGTAAGTGACTTCATTATTTCATTTTCACCAGTAGCTGGTCAAACAAAAAACTAACAAAGAAACATCAGAGATAGGAACAACACTAGAGTCACATGGACTTGACAGTTGGCAGCCAATCAATTGAGATGTTGCTCCTTATCATGTGGCTACTGTCTTGAGACACTGCTTTTGCCATACACTAAATATATAGTGTGGTGTAACCTTGGGTTTTCCATTTGGCTTCATTAACATTTGTTCATGTTTCAGTACAGTGTTGGTCATACACTCCACCCTGTGTTTCTTAACTCTTGTTTGATTTTTCTACTCCTTTCAATGTTGCACTCTGACTTTTTTCAAATATTTTAGTGTGTCAGTGTTTTCTTCATAAGTAGTTTATCTAACATTAAATTTGTACATTTACTTTTAATTTCAGCTTTTTTTTCCCTAAGTTCTAGAAATCTTGGGGCTGCTATTGATTTTTAGAAAATTCTGTTGTTTATATTTTCAACACTTAAACTATATTATAGTCATATTTTGTATTGTTTCCAATTTCAATGTAGTAAGTGACTTCATTACTTCATTTTCACCAGTAGCTGGTCAAACAAAAAACTATAGTGTTGTTTGTCCCCTAACAATTCTTCTGTTGGCTTTTATTCATGGTGCTGTATTTCCTTCAACTGTATTTTGTAGTTCTTGTTATCATTATTTTTATTGACATTATGAAGTTTTTTTTTTGAATGTATGTGTGGAGTATTCAAAGCCAGGATCACATGTAGGTTTCATAGAAAGGAGCTGCATTTATTTTTTCCCAGGTGCCTGGGGATATTACTAGCTCAGGAATTTGAGAATGTTTGGACTACATATGAATTCAGTAAGTTTGCATACTAGGGATATACTGATTAATGAAAGACAAATAAGGGGCCAGGGAGATGCTCAGTAGAATATGTGCTTGCCTGGCAAGTGGAAGGCCCTGAGTTCAATTCCTGGTTCTGCCAAAAAAAAAAGAAAGACAAATAAGTATGTTTTAATTTAAAAGGCATATGGTTTATAATGTATCTGTCTCTACAGATTACTTTTAGTCACTTGTTTAGATAATTTTACATCAGATACTTAATCCAATTTAAGTAACTGAACTGTAAGTAACCCATAATTTTTCCTAAGATTATAGATTAATATATATATATATGTTTTATTTTTATTTTTTATTTATTTTTTTGTAGGGGAAGGTACCAGGGTTTGAACTTGCATGCACTAGCTATCTCCCTGGCAATACATTAATTGTTAACATATTAAAGTTAAACATGCATTTATATAACTAAGACTACAAGTTAATGCACAGACTATTAAATTTGTGTTTTTTCATGATAGGGTTTTGCTATGTAGTTCAGCCTGGCCTCAAACTAACTATGTCACCCAGGCTGGCCTCAAACAACAATCCTCCAGCCTCAGCCTCTCAAATTCTGGGATTACAGGCATCCTCTACCATGCGTGTCCTGCCACAGACCAGTGGTCCATAATAGTAGTAGGTTATCTGTAGGACTGGCAGTGTCAGAAGTTGTTGACTTAAGCCTTTTACAGCTCAGCCTATTAATATGGCTTTACTTTTTATACCTCGTTTTTCTACTTTTCTGCTGGATGGGTAAGACCAAAATAAAGCAAGACCTATAGAACAAAAAATGTAGCTTTTGTGTCTGATAAGGTCAGTCAAGTCCCCTCAGATTTATCTTGAAACCCTGTACCACACTTATAGATCCTTTGTCAGTGTCAGCAAGACGATGCAAAGATGAACAATGTGAGACTAATAGGCATCAATGAGAAGGAAGGAGTCAATAAAAATGATGTAAAAAAATATGGGCAGAAGTAATAACAGAAAGCTTCCCAAATATGAGGAAACAATCTGACATTCAGTAACGAAAACATACAGAACGCCAAATAACTTCGACCCAAATTAAAAATACATACAATAGTCAAGATCCCAGAGATCCATCATAAGAACAATATACTGAAAGCCGCTAGAGAAAAGAAACAAATCACATTTAAAGGAAAAGCCGAGTACTTCGAGTCCTCTATAAAAGCAAACTCCAGCGAAGACTGTTTGTGACTGGGTCCTGTCTCCATGTTGATGACTGCAGATTGACTGGTAGCTGCTGAAGGCGAGGGAGGCTGTGGCAGTTTCTTAACATAATAATGAAATCGTGTATCAGTAGCATTTTGGTTACCAAAACAGTATCCCATAGTGCAAAATGAACTTTCAGAATTTCAGTTAATCCTTTCAAATTTAGCTTTATCTGCTAATCTTTTATAGTCTATTGTCATTTCAGCAATGTTTACAGCCTTTTCACCAGGAGTAGATTCTATCTCAAGAGACCCCTTTCTTTATTCCAAAGGGTTTTCCTATGATGCCCAGGCCATCAGTTCCTAGGGACAAGCATTCCTTTTTCTGTCAACTTTCTGAGTAGCTGGGATCACAGACACATATTACATATAGCACAGTAAATACTGAGTTTACTAGCCGGGCGTGGTGGCGCATCCCTGTAATCCCAGCACTCGGGAGGCTGAGGCAGGAGGATTGTTGTGAGTTCGAGACCAGCCTGAGCTACAAAGTGAGCTTAAGGCCAGCCTGAACTGCATAGTGAGACCCTGTCTCAAAAAGACAAAATACTGAGTTTACTAAGTTGGAGTTTCCATTCAAATTCAAACATTGTAGGTCTTTAAAGGGCCATATAGTAAACATCTTAGGTTTTTAATTCTAAATATCTGTTGCCTCTTTTAATTCTGTGATTGTATTGTAAAAGCAGCCATAATCAATATATAAATAAGTGGGCTTATATTTCAATAATGCTTTACTTAATAATAGCTGAATTTTATATAATATTTTCATCATGAAATATTCTTTTGACCTTTTTCAAATAATTTAAATACGGCTACACGACATTTTAAATATGTCATTCTTCTCTTATACACTGTACTAAAATTGACCTTCCTTGGGCTGGATCTACCCTAGAGGCAGTATTTTACAGCCCTGCTCTAGTGTACTACTTATGTTTAGGATCTTCCTTTGTTTTGTTCATTTGCTGTGCACTGTGCAGAGGATTTTTTCTTGAGGACTTGATAAATTGATCTCTATAAACATTTAGTTGATTCTTTATACTCTAGTAAATGATGTCAAATTTGAAACATTTATTTTTCTGCATATAACCTTAGAAATCTTCCTTTAATGATTTCAAATTTTCTTGTTTCACAAATATTTGCTGCAGACTTTCTTGATTTTCTTTTAAGGCAAAAGTAGCCAGACCACGTTGTTTCATGTTTATTTCTTCTTATAAGGTGTGTGTGTGTGTGTGTGTGTGTGTGTGTGTGTGTGTGTGTTTCTTTCTCATTTTGTTATTATCATGAAATTGGATCTTGTTATTGAAGAATTTAGTCATGGGGCAGGCACAGTTCTCTATGTTGACTTCCTTTTTTGTATTTACATAATTCAGACAACAATTCTACATTTTTTGCTAATTCTACATTTTTGATATTGTTTGAGTGTCCCCTGAGTCTTGATGTATTGAAATTAAATCCCCATTGTGAGGAAATAAGAAGGTGGAAACTGAATCCTGCTGTGGTGTCTAAAATTGTGACCTTGTAAGGTGACTTGGATTTAAGTGATTGGGTCATGATAGCTTTATAAGCAGAGGAAAAAAAGCCACAGAAGCATGCTTGTCCCTGGGTCTTCACATGAAGTGCTTTAAGCTACTTTGGGACTCTGCATACTAAAAATGCCATCACTAGATGGCATCATCCACCACAATCCCACCCCACCTGTGTGTGTTTGTACTTCCAGAACCAGGAGCCAAAATGGAACTATAAGGTAGCTTGCCTCAGATTTCTCATTGTAGTAACAAAAAAACAGACTAATAAAATTCTCTCCATATTATATTTGTCTCTTTAGAAGGTCATGTTGATCTGCTTGCCAATTATAAACATATTTTCCTTCCACTAATAACTGTCTTAGTTTCTCAGTACAATTAACATTGTCTGTTCAACATTGTGATGAAATATTACTCTTTTCTATGAGTGCAGATTTAATAACCCTATTTCTCCATGTTATAATAGAGAAACATCCAAAAGAACAGAAATACAGAAGAATAAGTTGTATTTTTGTCTAGAGAGAAGGGAGTTTATAGGAGAAATAGCTAACTGAAATAATGTAAGCAGGTTTTGAAAAAGTAATAGATTGGAAGATCTGAAAGGGCATAGGTGTTTAGGGAGTAGGGAAAATTGAAGAGAGTGGAAATTATGATAAAACATTTATGTGAAAGAGCAGATTTAGTTGAGAAAACTATTCATAATAAGGTATTAAGGTAATAAAAATTTGCATTTTTAATGTAGATCTCTGATCTCAAATATCTGAATAGGATAAGAAGGAAATATAAGTGATATATAAGTTAAATAGGCAGTGTATTGATAAAATAAGAAAGGTAGGCAGAGACTTTAACAAAGTGGAAGGGAAGAGTCCAGGACCTATTTAAAGGTACTAGCTGCTCAGCTTATTTTATCATGTAGAAATACAGGACTTGTGTTATCAGGGTTCTCATTTTGCAAAAGCACTGAAAACCTTAGAAGTACTTTATTACAGTTTTAAAATACTGATAGCTAAGTGTTTTTAAAACTGTATTATTCATACAAAATAAATGTGTCATCTGAAGTTCTGTGCCTTAGATGGTAGTCAAAACAATTTGTAAAGTCTGCAAGAGGCAGAATAATGTTTATGGTTTAGAACAATGAAAGAGATAGCTATGTTGAATTTGGATTTTTAGTAAATGTGGAACAACGAGTAGAAACACTAGAGAAGTTTAAAGATTAGATCAACGTGAATTATTAGTGCTTTGTTAATAGAGATGGTGAAGTTTCTGGAGGTACAATGATGGGACTTTTTTCAAACATATTGATGAATAGTAAAGTGATTTCTTTTTTTTTTTTTTAGTGGAACCAGGGATTGAACTCAGGCCCTTGTGCTTGCCAGGGAAGCACTTATTCCACTGAGCCATCTCCCCAGTAAAGTGATTTCAAAAGAGTTAATAGTAAAAGATTACTTTGCCTTTATCTCTGATCCTATCTAGAGGCAGCTGAGCTTGCTAACTTGTTTTTATATCCCTGTAGCCAATCTGACAATGTATAAACTGTATGTGCTGGTGTGGGAATGCCTTCTGTCTAACTCCTCCACCCAGGAGGGATACATTGCAAGGTGGAGATGCCTGCCATTATGCTTGCAGTTGTTTTTACTTGCCCTATAGCACTGTTACACAGTAACCGAGTTATCCTTTCTGCCTTGGCATCTCCTCTGCATCACCACTTCTGTGCTGTTAGTCACTTTAAAGTAAAATGTGATATACTTTTGCTACTATTTATTTCCTATGTATTGTATATCTATATTTGTTTGGACTTAAATGTATGTGTTTAGAGGTTGAGATTCTTACAAATTGAACTGCTAGGTCAGATGGTGTGTGTACCTTTTAAATTTTAATGACTGTTAGTGCATTGCCCTTAAATGAGCTACAGTCCTGTACATCCCTCAACAAGGTATCATAGCCTGTTTCTATATGCCAGAGGTATCATGGGATGTATCAAGTACTGGCAAACATGACAGGAAAAATGGCTTTTTACCTCGTATTTTTTTTTAACTTATGTGTAAGGTAGTCTGTCTTTTCATATTTTAAAAATCCATTTGCATTTTCTATAAAATAGTCTCTCCCAATTTTTTACTACATGGCTGGCTTTTTATAGTTCAGTGATATGGTGCCTGCCTAGCAAGTATGAGGTCTTGAGTTTGATTCCCAGTGCCAAATAAAGTAAAATAAGGAGAGATTCCTTGTGGAAGCTTCTTAATTAAGGAAAAATGAGCAAAAGGGTTTTTTTTTTTTATGTTTTTAATTGGGTTAAGTTTTTTTTATATATATAGTACAAAAACATCTGTATTTCATAATTATATCTACATTTTCTCATAGGTATATTGGTCTAAACTGGATATAGTGGCACATGCCTATAATCTGCAACATGTGGGGATCTGAGGTAGGAGAATTTAGGGCTAGCCTGGGCTACAAAGTGAGTTCAAGGCCAATCTGAAATACATAGTGAGATCTTGTCTTAAAAACTAAACAACAACAACAATAATAATAAAATTTGTCTTCATTCATGATTTGATTAATAACCATGTATAAAAGTACAACCTTAGGTGTTCTTAGTTGAATTTTAGAGTTTTGTATCACTTGTATTTTAGTATTGCTAAAAAATTTTAAAAATAATTTTGTAATTCTTTATGCTCATTATTATGAAATAGTTCATATACTTTCTTAATGAACTCATAAATTATTAAAACCATGTTAACTTTTTAACAATGAGTATTTTACTTTATGTTAACTATTTAATAAATTATTTAAACAGGAATAATTTGATCAGTCCTTTTATGAATGAATGAGATAATCAAGGTGTACCAGGACTGAGGAAATAATATCACTTATTAGGTATACCTGGTGATACATGCACAAATACAAATGCAAGCTGAGAGTTCATGGTGATTTTCTCTAGCTTATTATCCAGATGGATGTTTTTGTTTCAATTTTATTCAGTTTTTCTATCCTGAAAAAAATAGATTCTTTTTTTTTTTTTTTTTTTTTTGCGGAACCGGGGATTGAACTTGCCAGGGAAGTGCTTATTCCACTGAGCCATCTCCCCGGCCCAAAAAATCAATTCTTAATTTGCTCTATGACCCATTGTGGATAAAACTGCACTTTGTTAATTTTATATCATCCTTCCATGTACAGCCACCATGTTGTATATTTACTGCTAAATTTTATTTAGTGCTTCCTGGATATTGATGGCCTAAGTAATATAATTGTTTCACCCTATAATAATATCAGTGTTTTTCTATTATTTCTTAAAAATACTGCTTTTAAAATCTTACTGATAATATGAATTTTAAGTGATACAGTTTTTAAAAACTATATATCTTGATGGCCAGTGAGATAGCTTAGCAGTCTAAAGCACCTGCTTAGGTGCTCTTAGGTGAGCATTCAAAGACTGTAGTTTGACCCCAGCACCACATGTTGTGCCAGCCCTGCCCCCAGGGAGCTGGCCACAAAACAAACAAACAAACAAAACAACCCCTATGTATCTTAATATAAATTATTTGATATTAAATAGCCATTGTCAACTAACAATCTTCTAACTTATAACAAAAACCCTGAAGCAATTAAAGTCATCATTTCTTCCTTCTAGGAGTTTCTTTGAGTTGCTGCTATTCTTTGGAAGAGACGAGTTTTATGAAGAACCTTTAAAGGATATTCTCGGATCATTCCAGGTAAAATTGCTCACTACCTCACATTTTATTTAAAACTCTTTTATATTTTCCCCCTTAAAGATAATTTATTGTAAAAAGTTGTATGGTTACTATTGTAAAAAGTTGTATGGGTAACACTGTTTAGGATCCCATTATGCTGACAAATAAGAAAGATCTTAAAAAAGAATCTTAAAATTAATTTTTTAACTGTGTTTGCAAGCAGTTCATGAGTAAGAGCTCAATTCCACATGTCTTAGCTTGGAGCTGCTAGTACCTTGTTGATTCCTTAGTGTTGGGCTGTCTGCTAACTTTTATTCTCAAATGTAGCTTGATCCTGATGATGGGCAAGCGGGCTGTCTCTGGCCACATTTTCCTTTTCCTGTCTTCATTCTGAATTAACCTGCACAAGCAAGGAGGCAGAAATTTTTTTTTTTGGTGTAGATGAGAGTCAATCCAGAAGGGAGTGCCAAAAGATTGCAGGACCTCTCCTGTAGGTCATAAGAACATCTGAATCAAGCATGGTGGCATATGACTGGAATCCCAGCAGTTAGGAGGGAGAATCGCCACTTTGAGGACAATCACCAGTTCAAGTGTAACCAGAGCAACAAGATCTTGTCTCAAAATTTTAAAGAAGAGTTTGTGAGGTAGCTCAGCCCCTAAATTTTAGTCCACATGCAGGAAGCCATGGATTTAATTCATGATACTGATACAAAACAAAAAACACGACTCTTCACCAGATACTTGGCAAGCCATACCTAGTACACAGCTTGGCTCTTAATGTTCCTTAGCATTATCTCCTCAGGGCTTCTGGGGAGTGGAATAAAGGAAAACGAATTTTGAGCTCTTCTAGGGTCAAAGTGTACCATAATTTAAATTTATCACTATAGTGTTAAAGACTTGTGGTCTCAGAAGTATTATTATATTAGGTAAGTTACATTGAACATTTTACTCTTCCACTTACTATTATCTTCAACAAAGGGAGAAATTCTTGTGAGCTTATGATCTACTTAGACAGTACCATTAAGCATATAACACTTCGTAATTTTAATTTTTGTTTTCTCTTGACATATGTATTCTTACTTATCCATTCTTGAATTTTTGCTATGTGGATATTCACTGAATCCCTTTGATGTGCAAGGCAATCACTAAGTTCAGGGAAAAACAGTTATAAGCAAAGCAGAAAATCTCTGCTACTGTGGAGTTTAATTTTCTGAAGGGATAGAACATTAAATCAAACATTTACAGAAAGAGCTTTTCAGAAAAGAACAAATGCCCTAGGGAAAATAAAGGCAAGAAATGAAAATGGCAAATGTAGGATAGTGATTTGAGGAAAGAAGTTTTCAATTTTAAATGGGGTGGTCAGGCAGTACCTCTGGAGAGGTCAGCTAAACACTGATAATGGGAGCTACCTGAGTATTTGCAGTCATTGACATAAGTAAGGGGAGGAAACGTAACATTTGCAAAAGGGCTGTCTCCTTTTATCTCTCTTGTGATTCCATTATTAGATCACACAAGAGAAGTTCTTAATTTTATATCCTGCTCTAACCATTTTAGTATTTCTAGTCCTGACTAAATTCTAAACCCTGTCTCCTAACTCCACACTTACATTCAGTCTCTGCTACTTCTATCATGTTTCTTATTGTGGCTTTCCACGCTGAATTTTCTTGAGCATTCTAACTACTTCCTCCAAGTACAGGTTTTATTTCTTGTTTCCATTTTTAGCTTTGCCTGGGGAAGCATCCTTCATTTTTCATTTTCTGGATCTTTTGCTGTCCTGACTCAAGATCTAACAAAGGTCAACAGGTAGTCTGTCATCCGCATGACCTTAAAGTCTCATGTTTGCAAAGCTTATGAATTCTGCATCTTTGGAGTAATCCATTAAGAATGCGATAACAATAAATGGTTCATCTCTATCCATCTTTCATACAGTCATTCCAGCATGAGATGATGTTTTCTATTTTGTACTATAAACAGGATAACAGTGCTGCTAATACTTTAATATAAGACATTTCCTGGAGATCTTGTTAAAATCCAGAGTATAATTCAGTAGAGTGAAGTAGAGCCTAATAGTCTGTACTTTTGACAAGCTCCTGGGTGGTACTAGTGGTATTCACTGCTGTACCCTGTACCTATTTAGAATAGCAAGGAAATAACATTTGAATGGACTTTCTCTTGTTCTTTATCCATAGCTTGAGACTGCTTACCTTGGTCTCTGTCATCTTGACAAGTTACTTATTTTTCTTAAGTTTTTCATCTGTAAACTGGGGATGATAAGTTTTTTTTTTTTTGCTGTAGAGTACAAACACGTATGAACCAAAGTAGTGACATGCTTGGCATCATGCCTGGCACAAATGGTGAGTGACCTCACTGCTCTTAAGTTATACTGCCAAGCCTGTCTGGTAAGGTTGCAGGCTTAAGTCACACTACCTGTTTATTAAAAAAAAAAAGCATAGCCTAATCTTCTATGAATTTTGATCCTCTGAAATCTGAGTTGTACAAATACAGATTTTTTTTAACTCTCCTCATCCACCAATTGAAATTATTTCTTTGCCATGTTCCCAAGGTGAACCTTTATTCTTGTAGCTGGGTGTTCTATTACCTGGCTTCTAAGCTCTGACTTGCAGTTAGTTTTCTTTACCTCAGCATAATAAGATGATGTATTTTTCACATGATGTACCACTCTAAACATAATCATCAAAAAATGTCCTAGATCTCTAAGGAAGTGATAAAAATAATATAAAGTGACAGAATATTTCATTGCAAATCTTAGAATGGAGAATAAATGTCTTATGCCAGAAAGAACATTCAAACATGAAACCAGATTGAAAGAAAAGCCAAATAATACTTGATTGAGTGTGATGAAGTAAGAAATACCTGAGAGGAAAAGAGAGAGAAAGAGAGAGAACTTCCGGCGAAATCTAGGTGCTATCCCTCACATACTTCTGTGCCTTTCTGTTTAGCCAGGGGCTAGACCTGGAATATGGTGGAGGATTCAGTGGATAGCTAGTCTCAAAAGTATAACAGGAATGCTGGGTGTGGCTCTGCGTAGGAGCCTTTGCAGTGAGTGGTGCAGCCTGCACTAGTATTCCTACATAATAAAGTCTTCAGAAACATGTGTGGTTGTCTCTCCTTGAAGCTTTTTTTAAAAAACACCATTTTATTGATTGAATAGACTAAGCTACAGTACTTAAAAACTTTACCCCATTCTCTTCATTTGGGCTTGAAAGATTTGAAATGGATGTTTCTTTCCACTAGTTAAAAGCTCTGTTCTAGATGTTCTAGGTAAAGCTGACCAAAAGGAATAAATATGTTACATCTCATTTTTGCTGAAGTTTATGCAAGGTACCTTGTGTGCACTGAGGTAAAACTGCAAAGAAGAAAGGATTAATTTTGGAGAATTTATGAAGATGAAGTTTTGTATTGAGATGAGACCACTAAAAGTGTCATGAAAATGAATAATGGCAGACCAATTGAGGCAAAAACACAATTAGTGAAGAAAACAATCCCTAAAAATTATTTTGCAACTCATGGTTACATTCAGGCATATTGTGTTAGAGTTTTCAGTTTTCATAGTATTAGAACATAAACCCACTGTCTGTCTTTTAGAAGGAAAACAAGTGTGCTATAAAATAATAACATAATACAATAAAAAAAATAGGATTGACCTGAGGAAATAAGTCAGCATTAACGAACTATCTTTACTGTAGCTGTTGTCAAGATTCTACTCATAGCAAGTGATTTTGAAGAAACAAAATAGAAGTTGTGAAAACAAACACACATAGTGATTGTGAACTGAAGTTTCAGGTTCTCAGATTGGCTGGATGAGGATAAGAAATATAGGGATGAATCATGTCTGTACTGGGGAATCTACATGGAAGTAACAGCATAAGCTGGTTTTATTTACTAAGTGGCATGATGACAGGAGGAAGGGAATATTGAAAAAGAAAAGTTCCATTAAAGACACACTGTTTTAAATGATATTGGACTATCCAAGTACTAGATGCTTAGATTCATGGTTCTGTATTTGTATTTTCCTAGTTATTTTTTAAACCAAGAATAGATGATATTTTTCTAAATCAAGAGAAAAATAAAAAAAGATTCAGTGACCTCAAAGTTGTATAAGCTGTAAAATATTTTAATGGGCCTGCCCTAACCCTAATGACACACCATTCCCCTCTCGCACTGTTTTCAAGCGAGAGCTCTTTTATCCTGACTTCACATAGGCCTTAGGTCAAAAATTTTCTTGGGCCCAGCCTCTATATTTATGTTCTTGTTGTTTGGGTGATTAGGAGGTGATAAAGGGTACCATCTCCCAAGCAGGAAGAGGCCCCGTGCTGTGTTACTGCATAGTGTTGTGTGTGGAGCAAAAAATATCCAAGGTGAAAAACCTGTGTTAAAGTATTTTTCGTTTAAATTTTCCATTGCTTCAAAGGGCAAGTATTGATATTTTCTAAAACTGTAGACTGGCTACTGGAACCTCAAATCCTGAACAATGTCCCCCTTCCTGGAATGCTTTGAAAAACCTTCCCAAAGATTAATTTGGCAAGATTCTAATCTTGCTATTAGAAACATTTTATTTAGTTCTGGTTTAAAAAAACCAAATCCGCTGTATTACAGAGGCATCACTATTGCTTTTCCTTGTGCATTGTGGGCTCTGTTTACCACTGTACACTGTAGCACTGTGCAGCAAGCACACAGCAGCCAGCTGTGATGGTGTCAGGCAAGCACGAACTACTTCTGTGATTTGTTCACCTGTACAAATGTCTCAATGTGAGACCTTTTGTACCTATGAAAGTTGACTATTCAGTTGTTCTCGGTTTTTGACTTGCTGCATTTGTACTTGGTGTGTTTTTAATATGATACTCTACTTTAGAAACATCTCATTTTAAGTTTTAAGCTGGTATACTATGAAGATGTACAAGATGTGCAGAGTTATTTCAGCATAAAATTTAAAATAACAGTAAAGTACCAGAGTTCTATCCCCAGTACTGCATGTGCCAGCCCCACCCTGGATGCGCCAAGCCAGCCAACAGGGCTGGGCATGGTGGTACACTTCTGTAATCCCAGTGCTGGGAAGGCTGAAATAGGAGGATCATTACGAGTTGGCTCTGTGTAGTAAGACCCTGTACCAAATACATAAAATTTTAAAAATAAAAAAAATTAATAAAATAACAGTTAAGCTCAAGGAATAAAGAGCAAGCCTCCAAAAGAAGAACAGCAGCATCAGTAGGTTGTATAGTAGATGACTGCAAGAGAAGGCACGAAGCACTGTGCCTGGTAGCTTCACACATCTGTACCTGACCATAAACAAAGATTTTATATTCTGAGCACCATAGAAACCCAGCATTGTCAGAAGTAGTCACCTACTGCCTTCAGACTCAGTGGTTTGAGTGACATTTGCAACTGTTTCTGAGAATGTGCTCTGAGTATTGGTGGATGAAGTCCCAGACTACAGTGGCATCTGTAGAAATGGCATGCAGCAGCAAGTCAGGAGATGTTAAAGAAAGCTCAGATGATACTAGGATCAAAAGGCAAACATACGTTGTGTATTTGGACCTAAACCCAAGTGTGTCAACAAATGATATCCAAGACAAGGACTCTGCAGGGTTCTGTAGCTATATTTCACAGCTTTTTAAAAAAAGCTTGAATACGTATTCCCATGTGTATGTTTATTATTTACATACATATATTAACATATACATTGTAAAATATTTACAATAATAAAAGTTAAATATTTTAAATAATGTAAAACAGCAGTATGATGGAATACATTTTATAGTGTTTTTGAAAAAATTTAACTAAGTAATTCAATATAGATGGAGATGTGTATGTATATTTATACACACATACTTACTTTATTTATTGTAAGCAGCTGTGTAGCCCAGTTACGGTTACAGGTGGCATCTCTATGCCAGGCAAGAGTCTATTACTTTCCTCTGATGCTTAGTTTTAACTACTGGCATATATGAAGAGGGTATCATTGGAAGTAGAAAAACTTTTTTTCTAACCCCTGATCCTTTTAAAATCTTTCACCAATTACGCCATGGATTGAAATTTCACTAGTTTCTGTTATTCCTGAAGTCAGTGAAATCTACCTGAATTGTAGCCATTGCTTTTTATTATTATCTAAAGAGACTAAAAAATAGTAAAAAACAAAAACATTAGAAATGATACAGAACTTCACTAAACAAATCAATAGGAATGCTTGCCTTATTGCATAATGTCTTCAAATTAGTTGTTCAGATTACCAGAATAAGCATGAAAATTTATTTAAAAAGAAAGGAAAAAAAAGGTATATGAAGTTAAAGGAGAAGAAAGAAAATGTTGAGCATCAAGTCCTCCTCTCTGTAGACCAGCAGAATGAGCAGTACAAGTAATTATCCAGCCCAGCTTCCATATTCAAACAAATGTATCTCTACCCCACCTTCTCTTCTGTTTTTCCTCATCCCAATTTTTCCTTCCCTTTGTCTCTTCAACAGTATCTATTGTACCTTTCAGATTTTGTTTACACTTTGTGGGTCTTAGTAGCAAGAAAATACGATGTTTTTTTTTTTTTTTTTTTTTTTTTTTTTTTTTTTTTTTTTTTTTTTTTTTTTTTTTTTTTTTTTTGTCTTTTCGAGACAGGGTCTCACTGCAGTTCAGGCTGGCCTTAAGCTCACTTTGTAGCTCAAGCTGGTCTCGAACTCACCAACAATCCTCCTGCCTCAGCCTCCCGAGTGCTGGGATTACAGGCATGCGCCACCACGCCCAGCTGAAAATACGATGTTTATATATGCAGGTCTGATTTATTTCACTTATAAGTATGGTCTGTAGTTGCATCCATTTACTGATAAAAGCCTCAATTGTATCTTTTTTATAGCTGTGTAATACTCCATTGTATAAAAGTACCATTTTTTAAAATCTATTCTTCAGTTGATGTGCCTTTGGGTTGTTCCCAAGATTTAGCTAAGGCAGGTTGCACTGCTATAAACATGGGTACACATATATCACTGTGGTATGTTTTTAGTTCTCCTGAAAAATACCCAGAAGGGAAATAGCTGGGCTGAATGAGACCTCCAATCCTAGCTTTTTGAGGAAACTCCACACTGATTTCCATAGTGGTTGTACCATTCTGTGCTGTCACCAACAGTAGAAAAGGATCCCTTTTTCTCCACAGCTCCTCCAGAATTGGTTATTGGTTGACTTCTAGATGATAACCATTCTTTCTGGGATGAGATGTAATCTCAGTATTTTTTAATTTACATCTGTTGAATGACCAATGATGTTGAACATTTTTTCATATATATTTGCCATTTTTATTTCTTTATCTGAGAAGTCTGTATTCATTTCAGACACCCATTTTTGGATTGGGTCTTTGAATTTTGGTGGCCTGAGTTTTAATTCTTTCTATATTCTAGATGTCCTTTGTCTGAACAATAATGGGCTATAATTTTTTTCCCAATTCATGAGTTTTTTTTACTCTGTTGGTGATTTCTTTTGATTGTAGAAACTTCTCAAAAAGATGAGATCCCAGTTTTTGATTCTTTGATGTATTTCCTTTGATGCAGTTTGGTTTTTGCTCATGAACTCTCTACCTACCCCTAATGTCTCTCAAGATTTCTATTTACTTTCTCTTCCCAAATATTTTGTTTTACTTTTAATATTTAAATCTTTAATCTACTTTGAGTGTAGTTTCATGCATGAGGATAGACATGAATCTAATTTTAGCTTTCAGCATGCAGAAAGCCAGTTTTTCCAGAACTGTTTTGTTTTGTTTTTGATACAGCATCTTGCTACACAGTTTGGAAACACAGTGATCCTCCTGTTTCAGCCTTCTCAGCAGTGGGCTCACAGGATGTGCCACCATGCCTGTTTTGGGGTGGTATGATGTGTCTGGGTTCTGGGGGTGGTGTGGCATGTGATACCTGGGATCAAACTGAGGACCTTGCAGTTACTAGGCAGGCATTTAAATAGCTGACGTATCTCCCCAGCTCCCAAATACCAGTCTTTTATCCAGTGAACATGTTTGATCTCATTGCCAAAGATAGGGTGGCTGAGTGTGTTTGTAGTTACGTCTACAACTTCTAATTGGTTCTAATGATCCTTGGGTCTCTTTTTTTGCCAGTGCCATGCAGGTTTTATCACAGTAGCTTTGTTGTATAAGGGATTGCAATGCTCTTGCCTTTTCCTTACTGCCCAGGATTGCTTTTGCTATTCTTGGTCTCTTCTAGTTACAGATGAATTGGAGGAATGGTTCTCTAGGTCTGTGAGGCTTACTAATGGTGTTTGAATCAGGATTGTATTGACTCAGCGTAACAATTTCGGGAGTATAGTCATTTCTCAGTATTGACTTTTCCTATCCAAGAGCAAGGAACATCTGTTCAATTTCTGAGATCCACTTGGGTCTCATTTCTCAGAATAGTGAACTTCTTCACTGTATAAATCTTTCACTTCCTTTGTGAGATTGATTCCTAAGTATTTCATTTTTTGCATGGTATTGGGAACAGTATGGTTTCCCTAATTTATCACTTCGTGCATTCCTTCTTTGTGTACAAAAATCCTATTTATTTTATTATTATTGTTTTTATTGAACAAATAGCAATGATACTGTTTCAGTACAAATTAACAAGACAGATTCGACAAATCAATACATTGCAAAATGTTTCGGTGTCATACAAGGTGCATACAAGATACTATATTTACAGGCACTATTATAGCAGATGTCTCTAATCAGTGAATGAAGAGAGTGCAGCTATAACCTAATCTTATTTCTCTACAGCTGATTTATATCACAGATTCAAAAATTAATACCCTCTACCTTGTTATCTTCCCAGTGTCTGTACATAGTACTAGAAGCCAACATAATATCTTGTCTAACCACTATTAGTGCAAATCTTGCTTCTCAAAGACTTATGCAGAAGCATGGCATATTTATCCTAGCTGTACTGTTTGTACACACACATCATGATTCTTCCTTTGTATCCCTCTGCCTTTTTTGTCTAGACCTGTCAAAGATGAGCACTCCATTGTCATTAAACCAATTTAGGTGCCTGAACTCGGTGACACAATCTTACACAGTGCAGCATTCCACAATAATAGTGAGTTATCTGAAGAAGTTGTTGACTGTACCATTTACAGCTCAACTTATTATTATGGCCCCACATTATAAACCTCATTTTTATACTTTTCTGCTGGATGGTTAAGACCAAGATAGATCAAGACCTATATACCAAAAGATGTAGCTTTTGTTTCTGATGAGGTAAGTGAAGTCCTCTCAGGGTTTATCTTGTAATCCTGTACCTTACTCTGTAGATCCTTTATCTGTGTCATCCATGTGGATGAGTCATGGCCAATGCTTGACCAGTTTACTCTAAGAGAGCCTGAGAGAAAGTTTTCTGTCCATGTGACTCCCCGCAGGCACACTATACCTCATCAATATCTTTCCTCTGTGGCTCCATAATCTCCTTGATCAGAAAATTTGGGGCACAGCTGAGTTTCATGTTACAGTACAGGTTCTCCTATGTCCTGAGGCTTCGCTGACCTTGAAAGGTTAGGGACAAAAATGTTGGCTGGCCTTGTGGCTATTCTGTTTCTCCAATTTTGATCTGTGAACTTAGGTTGTTAACTATCCAGAAGAAAAGCTAATTAGTAACCTGCTGCATATGCCGCTCAGTTTGCCCTAACTATATGACTCAATTGTCTTCAGTTGTTGTGCATTTCTATTTGTATTTCTTCTTTTGACTTCTTATACTAGGGAGATTATACAATATTTGCACATGTGTGCCTGGTTTATTTCATGGGTATATGTTCAAGTGGCATCCACTTCAATATAAATGATTCAAGTTTATCATTCTTAATAGCTGAGTAATACTCCATTATATACAAATACCATATCTTTTTCAACCATTCCTCATGTAATGGACATCTTTGTTGTTTCCAAGATTTGGCTATCACACATTGTGCTGCTATAAACATAGGTACACATATATCACTATGATATAATGTTTTCAGTAGCTCTGGAAAAATTCCCAGTAGGGGGATAGCCAGCTTGAATGGGATTCCCAGTCCTACTCTTTTGAGGAGTCTTTACACTGATCTCCACAATGGTTGTACCAGTCTACATTCCCACCAGCAGTGGAGAAGTGTTCCCTTTTCCCCACAACCTCTCGAACAATTGTTGTTGGTTGATTTCCTTATGATAGCCATTCTTTCTGGAGTGAGATGGTATTTCAGTGTTGTTTTTCTTTGCATTTCATGGATGGCTAGTGATGTGGAACTTTTTTTGTATATTTATTCACTTCTTTAATTTCATCCTCTGAGAAATGTGTATTCATCTCAAATGCCCATTTCTGAATTGGGTCTTTAAATTTAAGGGCCCTGTTATATCTTAGTTCACTCTGTCGACAATTTCTTTTGACGTGAAGAAACTCCTCAAGAAGAGTTGATCCCAGTTGTTGATTCTCTCAAATGTTTCCCATGCAAATATATGTTTGTGCATGAACTCTTTACCTACTCCTATGTCTTCAAGAGTTCTTCCTGCTTTCTCTTCCAGGAGATTGAGTGTTTCTGTTTTAATGTTTAGATCTTCAATCCATTTTGACTTTAGCTTAGTGCATGGTGATAGACGTGGGTCAAATTTTAATTTTCGACATGTAGAAAGCCATGTTTTCCAGCACCATTTGTTAAAGAGGCTATCTTTATTCCAGTGAGCTTGTTTGGCCCCTTTTTGAAAGAACAGATGGCTGAGTGTGATCGTAGAGGCCTCGCTTCTTTAATCTATTCCATTGATCCTCAAGTCTATTTTGTTGCTAATACCATGTTGATTTTATCACAGTGGCTTTGTAGTATAATTTCAAGTCAGTAATTGTGCTGCCTCCTGCCTTGTCTTTATTGGCCAAGACTGTTTGCTATTCTATGTCTTTTGTGGTTCCAAATAAATTTTGGGAATGATTTCTCTAGGTCTGAGTGTTATGTTGGTGGCAGTTTGATAGGGATTGCATTAAATCTGTACAGCAGTTTTGGGAGTATGGCCATCTTCACGATGTTGCTTCTTCCTATCCAGGAGCAGGGAATATCTTTCCATTTTCTGAAATCATCCATAATCTCTTTTCTTAGGGTGTTATAATTTTCAGTGAAAAGATCTTTGACTTCCTTGGTTAAGTGAATTCCAAGGTATTTCATTTTCTGCCGTGCTATAGTAAAAGGTATTGTTTCTATTGTTTCCCTTTCAGTGTGCTTGTTACCTGTGTAGAGGAATGCTGTTCACTTTTGAGTATTGATTTTGTATCCTGCTGTGCTACCGAATTTCCGTATCAGTTCTAGTAGTTTCTTGGTGGAATTTTTGGGGTCTTCCAAGTAAAGTATCATGACATGTGCAAATAGTGATAATTTAACTTCTTTACCTATTCTTATTACTTTTATTTCTCCCTCGTTTCTAATGGCTGTTGCTAAGGATTGCAAGACTATATTGAATAGGAGTGGTGATAGATGACATCCTTGTCTTGTACCTGATCTAAAAGTGAGAGATTTCAGTTTTTCCCCATTTAGAATTAAATTAGCTGTTGGGTTGTAGTAGATGGCTTTTATCAAGTTGAGGTAGAGTCTATCTATTCCAATTTTCTGTAGGACTTTGAACATGAATGAGTGTTGCACTTCATTAAAAGCTTTCTCTGCATCAATTGAGATGATCATGTGGTTTTTAGATTTCAGTCTATTACTATAGTGTATTACATTTATAGATTTTTGAATGTTTAACCATCCTTGCATCCCTGGGATGAATCTCACCTGGTCAGGGTGTATGATCTTGTTGATTTGCGTCATTCTATGTGCTAGCACCCAACTATGTAAGACAAATCTTAATGGACATGAAAAACCTAATATCTAAGAACACAATCTTAACAGGAGACCTTAACACTCCCTTATCTCAAAAAGATAGATCAACCAGACAAAAAATTTTTGCATCTTTGTTCATGAGGCAGATTGTCGTATAGTTCTCTTTCTTAGTTGTGTCTTTCTCTGCTTTTGGAATCAGTATAATACTTGCCTCGAGAAATGATTTTGGAAGGACTCTTTCCTTTTCAATTTCATTGAAGAATTTGCAGAGTGTAGGGATTATATCTTCTATAAATTTCTTGTAGAATTCAGCTGTGAATCCAGCAGGACCTGGACTTTTCTTTGTCGGTAGACTTTTTATTACATTTTGTATTTCGCTAGCTGTTATTGGCTTATTGAGAGTTGTTCTATCTTCTTGGTTCAGTTTTGGTAATTTGTACCTTTCAAGGAATCTGTCCATTTCTTCTGTGTCTTCTATTCTGTGAGTGTGAAGATTCTCGAAGTAACTATTGATAATCTTCTGAATTTCCACTGGGTCTATGTACTTGAGCATTCCTTGCTCTATGTACTTGAAATTTTCCTTGTCTCTTTTTGATGAGGTTGGCTAGAGGCTTATCAACTTTATTTAGTGTTTCAAAGAACCAACTTTTTGATTTGTGGATTCTTTGAACTGTTTTCTTCATCTCAGTTGAATTAATTTCTGCTCTAATCTTTATGATTTCTTCCCATCTTTGCGCTCTGGGTTTCATTTGCTCTTCTTTTTCTAGATGTCTGAGGTGCAACATTAGGGTGTTTATTTGTTCCCGTTCTGTTTGCTTTTCTTTTTTTTCTTTTTTCTTTTTGGTCTGTTTGAGACAGGGTCTCACTATGCAGTTCAGGCTGACTTAAGCTCACTTTGTAGCTCAAGCTGATCTCGAACTCACAACAATCCTCCTGCCTCAGCCTCCTTAGTGCTGGAATTATAGTATGTGCCACCACGCCCAGGTGCCATTCTGTTTTCCTAATGTGTGAGTTCATAGCTATGATTTTCCCTGTAAGAACTGCTTTCATTGCATCCCATGAATTCTGGTAAGTTATGCTTGAATTTTCATTGAACTGTAGATGTTGAATTTCTTGTTGAATTTCTTCTGTTACCCATTGATTGCTGAGTAGGGTGTTGTTTAATTTCCATGCGTTTAGCGGGTTTCTCTGGTTTCTTTTGTCATTTAGTTCCAGTTTAGTTGCACTGTGGTCAAATAATATGCATGGGATAATTTCTGTTTTCTTGCATATACTTACACATAACCTCTGAACTAGTATGTGGTCTATATTGAAAAATGACCCATGTGCAGCTGAAAAAAATGTGTATTCAGCTGTGGTTGGGTGGAACACTCTATATATGTCCACCAGGTCTATTTGTTCCAAGCTCTCATTCAGTTTGCTACTTCCTTGCAAATTTTTTGCCTGGTTGATCTATCTTTTTGAGGTAAGGGAGTATTAAGGTCTCCTGTTAAGATTGTGTTCTTAGATACTAGGTTTTTCATGTCCATTAAGATTTGTCTTACATATTTGGGTGCTACTATGTTCGGGGCCTAGATATTTATGAGTGTTATCTCTTCCTCTTGGAATTTTTCCTCAGACCAATATATAGTGGTCTTCTTTGTGTCATTTGATTCTTCTTGGTGTGAAGTTGAGACTGTCTGAGAACAGAAGTGCTAGTCCTGCTATTTTCTGAGGTGCTGGGAAATGTAGTATTGTTTTCCATCCTTTGACTTTGAGCCTATGAATGTCCTTTTGAGTTAAGTGTGTTTGTTGTGTATAGCATATTGTTGGATTTTGTTTCCTAATCCACTGTGCCAGTCTATTTCTCTTAATTGGAGAATTGTGTCTATTTACATTGATGGTTATAATTGAAATGTGCTGACTTACGTTTGTCGTGATATTTATCTGCTGTTGTTTACTCCTTTGTATCCTTTGTTTAATTGTCCTTTTTAGTGGGTTCCTTCTGTTGTCCTTCATGGAGTTCTGGTCATTGTGGTCTCTCTCTCTAGAACATCTTTCAGCAGCCTGTGTAGGAATGGCCTTGTCATCATGAAATTCTTTAGTTGTTCTCTGTTGTGGAAGTATTTCACTTCTCTATCAAACTTCAAAGAGAGTTTTGCAGGGTATAGTAGTCTGGGCTAGAATTTGTTTTTGTGTAGGACTTGAAGAACTCTGCTCCATGCTCTCCTTGCCTTCATGGTTGTGTAGAGAAGTCTGCTGTAATTGTGATGGGTTTTCCTTTGAATGTGGTCTGTGTTTTTACTTGGGTTGAAGTTATTTGGTGTTCTGTATGCTTCCGTGACCTGAATGTTGGGTTGTTTTCTCATATTTGGGAAGTTTTCTGTGATTACTTCTTCCCAAATTCTTTTTATGTCATTTGTATTGACTCCTTCATTCTTGTTGATAGTAATTAATCTCACATTGTTCATCCTGGCATCATCTTGCAGGTGTGGATTATTTTTTATTGCATTCTCATTGTTTTTAAGAGATCCTGTCTCACCTTTTCACTAGCTGCACCAGCATTTTCAAGATATGAAAGTCTGTCTTTGCTTTCACTCAAGCAGTTTTATAGACTCGTGATTGATATTTTTAGTTCTTGTATATCTGTTTGACTGTTTCATGCGTTCTATTTATTTTCTGTATTGCTCATTCAAGGAATCCTTCATATTTCTCATCTTCTCTATTTTTTTCATCCATGACTTCTTCAGAGGTAGTTATTCTTTTTCTGTAGTTTCTTCTAAGTTTGGGTTCCTCTGCATATTTCTGGACTTGTTTCTGTATTTCAGATTCTATCATTTCGAAGAATTCTTTTTTTTTTCAAAGAATTCGTTTTTGATTTCAGAACTTATTTCTGCTTTGAGTTCCTCATGACCTTTCTGCTGTTGATTCTTTGCTTCAGACGCTGTTAATTCGTTCATGACCTTTCTGCTGTTGATTCTTTGCTTCAGATGCTGTTAATTCGTATGTTTCAGCTGGAATAGTGCTGTCTGCACTTGTTGTGGATGAGCATTGGTTTTCCCCCTGGTGTTTCTGCATTAGATTCTTTAATTCAAATGCTACGTATTCAGATATTTCTTTTTTTATTTCAGGAATTACTTCTTGTCTGAGTTCCTCTATACCTTTCTGCTGTTGTTCCTTTACTTCCATCTCTGTTAATTCATTCATTTCAGTTGAGATAGTGTCTCCTGCACTATCCTGGACTTGAGGCCTGAGATTGCATTTTTCTCCTTGTCTTTGTCATTTTGTATAGCACTGACCTCTGACCTTTGGTGTAGAGCTTTGGTGCAGCTATAACCTTAGTGTGTAGTGAGATTTGGGTGCCAGTCTGTTAAGTTTGAGATTATCCAGTTATGCCTCCCTGGATCTAGCTGTTGTGTTCAGTTCATTTTTGCTGCAGGTCCTGTGTTTCCCCTCTGTTGGTTCCTGGCCGAGCTGTGCTATGTCTGGGGCCCCTGGAGAGGTCCTTCCTGCCTGGCGGGACTGGAGCTCTCACTCACTGGCCGAGTTGCGCTGGCTCTGGGGTCTCGGGATTGCTGGGAAAGGGGATTGCTTGGAGAGGTCCCTCTGGCGTGGTGGGCCTTGGAGTTCTCACTTCCCAGCCAAGCTGCGCTGGCTCTGGGGCCCCGGGATTCCCTATTAAGTTTTGAGTGTTGACTGTGTCCTGTTATGCTCCTGAACTGCATTTTTAAATATACTGTTCTCTTGGTGGAATTTTGGGGGTCTTCTATGAATATGTCATTTACAAATAAGGAAATAAGGATAATTTCAATTCTTCCTTTCCAGTCATTTTATTTTTCTCTCGTGTCTAATTCCACTGGCTAATGTTTTGAGAACTATATTGAACAGGAGTGCTGATAGTGCACCTCCTTTTCTTGCTCCTGATTATAATGTGAAGGCTTTCAGCTTTTGTCATTTAATATGTTTACTGTTGGATTGTTATAGATGGCTTTTATCAGATAGAGGTAAAAGCCATCTATTCTAATTTTCCATAAAGTTTTCATCATAAATGAGTGTTAGATTTCGTCAGAAGGTTTTTCTGCATCTATTGGGATGCTCATGTGTTTTTTTCTTTGGTTCCGTTGATGTGTTATTACATTTATGGGTTTGCATGTATTGAACTATCCTTGATTTCTGAGATTAATTCCACTTGGTTGTGCTGTATAATCTCCTTGATGATTTGCTGCATTCTGTTTACTACTGTTTTGTTGAGGATTTTTGCATGTATGTGAATCAGAGCCTGTATTTGTCTCTTTCAGTTGGGTCTTTTTCTGGTTTTGGTGATAGGATTATACTTGCCTCCAGGAATGAATTTGTGGGAATTGTCTCTTTAAGTTCATTGAAGAGTTTGAGAAAAGGTTAGCATAAATTTTCTCTAAATATCTTGTATAATTTTTTTTCTTAATGTTTTAATTGGTACAGGGTCTTGCTATGCAGTGAGGACTCATAGTGATCCTCTTGTCTCAGCCTCCCCAGCCCTGTGATTATAGGTACCACACCTGGTTTTGTTGGCTGGCTGGGCAGCATGTCATGAGGTGTAGGGGATTGAACCTACTTTCTTGCACTTCCTAGGCTGATGCTTAGAGTGCCGAGCTATCTCCCTAACCCCTGTTGACATATTTTAGCCCCTGTTGATATATTTTTTTATTACATTTTCAATTTTATTAATTCATATAGATCTAATAATATGACCATTTCTTCTGTTGTCCTTCCTGTGAGCATTAAGATTGTGGAAGAAGGTTATGATCTTCTGAATTTCTATAGGATCTGCAGTGATTTTGCTTTTTTCATTTCTTATGGCATGAATTTGAACTTTTTCCCTTTTTTAAAAAATGTATTTAGTACAGGGTTTCTCTACACAGATTAGACTTCCAGTGATCTTCCTGTTTTCAGCCTCCCAGGAGCTGGGATTACAGGTGCACACCATCATGCTTAGTCTCAACTGCCATCTTAGCATCTGGAGTATGAGCCTGGCATGCCATGCTGGGGATCAAACCCGGTCCTTGTGCCTGCCTAAGCAGGTGCTTTAGTCTACTGAGCTATCTGGTCATCCCACCCTTTCTCTTTTTTGATATGGTTGGGTATGGATTTATCAATTTTATTTATTCTTTCAAAGTACCAACTCTTGGATTCATTAATTTTTTGTTTCCATTGCATTAGTTTCTGCTCTGATCTTTATAACTTTCTGCCTTTTGTGGGCTTTAGGGTTGACTTGATCTTTTTCTAAGAGCTTGAGGTATGGTATAAGAAATTTTATTTGGTTTTTGCTCATTTTGTTCTCTCTTCTTTTTTTTTATTTTAGGGAAGGGTCTACAGGGTGTTCAGGGGCTCACTAGATTGGACTCATAGTGATCAGACTGTTCACAGTCTCCCAAGTTGTGGGATTACAGGTGCATGCCACCACATACAGTCTCAGTTGCCATGTCAGCGCACCTTGGGATCAGGAACAGCACAGCAGGCCCAGGGATTGAATCCCTAGCCCCTGCACCTGCTTGCAGGTGCTTTAATCTGCTGAGTTATTTGACTGGCCCTCATTTTGTTTTCTTGAGGTAAGAATATACCACTATAAATTTTCCTGTTAAGATAGCTTTCATTGTATCCTGCAGTTTCTAGTAAGTTGTATATTCATTTTCATTTAATTACACATACTATTTTATTTCTTCTTTAATTTCAACCTTGACCCATTGATTGTTAATTTCCATGTGTTCATGGAGGTTTTGCTGTTTGTTATGTCAATAATTTCCGTTTCATTGTACTATGATCAGATAATATGTGTGGGATAATTTTAATTCCTTTACATTTATGTAAGCATTTTGCATTTGCTAGTATATGGTCTGTATTAGAGAACATCCCATGTGCAGCTGAGAAAAATGTGTATTCTGATGCTTTGGGTGGAACACTCTATAAAAGTCTACTCAATCCATTTCTTCACAAGTTTGATTTAGTTCTATTATTTCCTTGCTGATTTTTTGTTTGTTTGTTTAGTTGATATCTCTGTCAGTCAATGGGGTGTTAAAATCCTCCATTATAATTATATTATTTCTCATTTGATTTTTTTGTCTTTTATTTGTCTTAGGTAGTTGGCTGCTCGTACATTGGGTGCATATGTGTTTCTGATTGTCATCTCTTCCTTTTGCAGTTTTCTTCTAACAAGTGTGTAGTGACCTTCTTTATCTATTTTAATCAATCTTGCTTTGAATTTGACATTGTCAGCAAGCAGAATAGCTATTCCTGCTTTTTTCTGGATGCCTATTGCATGGAGCATTGTTTTACATCCTTTAACTTTTAGTCTGTGGGCTTCCTTTTGAGTTAAATGTGTTTCTTGTATACACCATATTGTTGGATTCTTTTCTTTATCCATTCTGCGAGTCTGCTGCTCTTGATTGGTGAATTGAGACCATTTACAAGGATAGTTATAACTGATATATATTGGCTTATGTTTTGTCATATTGTTTACCTGCTGTAAGTTTCCTACTTTTACCCTCTTTCATTGCTTGCTCAGTCTGGTGGTCTCTTTCTATTGTTCTTGAAGTTGTGGTTGCTTGTGCCTCTTTCTAGAATATTTATCAGTATTCTTTGTAGGGTTGGTTTTAGTTATGAATTTTTACAGTTGTTCCTTGTCATTGAAGTATCTTTTGTCTTTCCATTAATTTTGATAGTTTTGCAGGATACTTCAATCTGGATTGGAAGTTCTTTTCTTTCAGGACCTGAATTATTTCACTCTAAGCTCTTCTTGATTTTTGAGAAATCTGCCATGGTTCTATTGGACTTTCCATTATAGGTGATCTGGTTCTTTTCTCCAACAACTTCTAATATTTTGTTCTTTTGTGAATTTCTGGGATCTTGATTGTGTCTAGGTGCATATTTATTTTGATCATGGTAACTGGATTTCTATATGCGTCACTTAACTGTATGTCAGATTCTTCCCCCTTGCTGGGGAAATTTTCTGCTAGTCTATTAGTCTTTTTTTTGGGGGGGGGGTTGCTGCTGAATTGTTGTTTCCTGGTTTCTTGTTATTTTTAAAATATTTTTCCTTTCATATTCACTGGCTTCAGTGTTGCCTTCAACATATGAAAGTCTATTATTTGTTGAAACAGTTTTTCTAGCTTTCAATGGAATTATTAATTTCCTGGATATTTGTTTGAATCTGCTTTATATCTTTCAGTTTTTTCCTGTACTGATTGTTCAATGTTTCCATCATTTTTCTATTTTTTGTCTGTCTTCTTTGCATGTACTGAGCCATTCTTTCTTGTTATTTTTCTCCCCTGAGAAATTATTTCTGATCTGATTTCTTCTATAGCCTGATGCAGTTGTTTCTGTACTTCATTTGCTCTGATTTGTAAATTTTAGGTGTGTGACTTCCAAGTTCTTTTATGTCCTTGCTTCATGGGCTTATTCTGGGTGGTCTGGAGATCTGAGCTTGCTCTGAAGCTCCCATTGTTCACCAGGACTCAGCAGTGATGGGGGGGGGGGTAGGGGAACAGGGCAGGCTCTCCAAAGCTCCTGTTGTGTGGGACACAGCTCAGGGAGGCTCTGAGGATGATAGGGGTGGGCCCTAGCTCAGCAAAGCTCTTGAGACTGTGGGGAGGTGAGGGCAGGACTCACCAGGTCTCTGTAGCTGCTTGGTGTCCACCCACCTTCTGAGATAATAGGGTAGGTTTGGCTAGGCCATTGAAGATCTGCAAATCTTCAGCATGTGGGTGACAGGTGTGGGGTAGACTCCCTAACCATTGTTTCTTTCTTTTTCTGTAGTGCTAGGATTTGGAGCCAAGGTTGGCTCATGATAGGCAAGCACTCTGCCACTGAGCTGTGTGCCAACTCAATACAAATATTTTGAACAAATATTAAAAATATGTTAAAATCCTCTTGCTAAAAAGGCTGTTTCAAGTTAGTGATGAAGGTGACATAATATTTTTTAGTAATAATGATTATATAATGATACAAATAGTTTTTGTATTTTTTATTTTGAGACAATGTCTCCCTAAGTCTCTTAGTTGACAAGGCTGGACTCAAACTCACAATCCTCCTCACTGAGATTACAGGTATTTTCCACCATGCCTCACTCATAGTATTTTATATTAGTAAATATATATAAGGATTTTATTAAGATTTTACTGTATTTTAAAGGTTATGCTTTTATAAAATAACCATATAGAGGGCATTTTACATTTTTGTTTTGATTTACTGCAGTGTACTCATCAAAGAATTTGATATGTGTGGTATTTTATAATTTTACCCTAGAATATATGTTTCATTCAAAATAGTATAGATTCTTCCATTTACTATGTAGATTTTCATAAAACTCTATCTTAACCTAAATGTATCCTCTTTTTTTTTTTTTTTTTTTTTTTTTTTTGCGGAACTGGGGATTGAAGTAGGTCCTTTAACTTGTCAGCCAAATGCTTATTCTACTGAGCCATCTCCCCACCCCTGTATCCTCTTTTTTAGTATACCTTTTCTTTTTCAATCCATTAGGAAAAGCTTTTAAGCATATAAGTAAGATATCAAAATTTAAGAAAATAACCTTCTTCTTACATGAAATATACCAAAAGAATAGACTCTGCAGATTTTTAATACTGTAAAAAAGTAATTCAGTTTATTATTATGGATGAAAGTAACTAGTGAATTCTCAAAGAAAGTGGAAGATGTAAAGATATGACTTAGATAAGTTTATGAAAGTTGCAGGAGAAACAGTGTTAAGAAAAGACATAGCAAGAACATCCAATTTGGGAGATGTGACAGGGGTTAAGCTAGGTAACAGGATTTGTGATTTGTAATAACAGGTAAATGAGTTGATAGATGGAAGCCTTTAAGTAAGAGATTAAATCTTCAGGGTTTCATCCTGGGATAAACTGGTAAAGGGTTCAAACCAACATGCTGAAGTGCCTAAACAGTCTTCTACAGCTTTACAAACACATGTTGCCTTCTTTAAAAAGTAGCATCCATTTCAAGGAAGAAAAAAATCTTCTTTCTGGGGGCAAAATATTAAGCACACTCAACAGTGGATTCTCACAGGAGTGTGAGGCAAAGAGTGAATTGGTGTTGTATGATTGGCAGACACAAGGTTCAACAGAAGTGTCTGTCCCACAGGATCATATTTGCCATAGTGCATGGGTAACCGTATGCTAGAGAAATAGCTGAAGTCAGTACACATAGTGAATGTCTTTAAGTAAACATTTAAAAATATACAATTATTAGAGGAGTGAATAACTTGTGTTCAAGTTATTCTAGAGTGAATATAAGTGCTTCATTATTCATTCTGAAGCTTTTAAATTGAATATCATGCAAAAAATCATATTAGTTAAGGAAGGTATAAAAATTTCTTAAATTTTTTTGCTTCCTTCTGAATCTTTGCAAAACACAATACAATAGTCTTTATTTCAGGCCAGGTGTGGTAACATATGCCTATAATCCCAGAACTAGGCAGGTTGAGGCAGGAGAATTGTTGACAGTTTGAGACCAGCCTTGGCTACAAAATGAGCTCAAGGCCAGCCTGAACTGCATAGTGAGACCTTGTCTTAAAAAGACAAAAAAAAAAAAAAAAAAGTATTTATTTCATTTTTATTCACATACACACAAAGATAATCAATTTTTACCTTAGAAAAATGAGCATAAATTAATTTACTAGCAGTGATGGGAGTAAAAATATAATTTATAATAACATCTTTTGGAGTACATTGTCAAAAAGTGTAGGTGATATAGTCAGAAAAGTAACCTACCAGACACATGCTTATAGTCCTGGCCACTGCAGCAAGATTACTTGGACCCAGCAATTCAGGGTCAGCCTGGCAATAGCATGACCCTGTCTCTTAAAAACAACAACAGAACTAGATGAAAATTAACTGTGGACGGCGATTGTTAAACCACTTAACAGTCTACTCTGAATGATCAGGCATTGTGTGTGTTTACTTACTATCTAAGTATTGCTTGCACAGGTGGCATTTAAACCACTTGATTCTAATACTAAGTTTAATAAAATTGTTGTTTTTATATTTTCTGTTATCTTATGAAATTAATGAAAAATATAAATTTTTTATCATCCCATATTTAAATAATTGTACTGGTAAGTGGTTAAATACAGATCTTAAGGTTTTCTGGATGTGAAATTCAGTGATCTAAGTTGGGTGCAGTCAGTTCAACAAGACCTGCAACTCTTTGTGGTTCTCAGCCAAATTTAGTAAACTGGCAGCATACCTTGACTTAGCCTTCAGTACAGTTCTAAGTCTTTCAGCATTTATAGTTTACTTGATTGGTCCCAGTACCATTAGCCAGCCAGAAAGACGAATTGTCCGAGGATTTAGCAGCAGAAATAAGCTTACCAGTGACTCTGCTTTTGTCTAGTTTACCTTGTTTCCTCTGCTTTGATTGGACTCAAGCCAGCTTACAATAGTTAGGTTTTAGGGGCAGTAATATTTTTCTATATATGTAAAGTAATTTAACTGTTTACATCTGGTTAAAATTGATGATTAATTTTTATTTTCAGTTTTTTTTTTTGTTTTTTTTTTTAGTGTACAGGGTACACTGCACACCCTGGACTGATAGTGGTTTTTCAGCCTGTCCAGCGCTGGGATTACAGGCATGCACCACCACGCCTGAGCTCTGTGCTGCCTTAGCACGCCTGGCGCAGGGCCAGTGTAGCACTCGGTGTCAGAGACCGAATCCTGATCCCTGCACTTGCCTAAGCAGGCACTTAGTCTGCTGATCTATCTCGCCAGCCTTTGGTGATTGATTTTTAACAGTAAAGGTGCTGCTATAGAGCATTGCTGTGTTTCGCCTATGCAAAAAAAAAAAAATCCTGGGTGATCTGCAACTTTATATCTACTTTATATTTTTATAAATACAATAGCATGATATATAGAAAAGCACAAATCTTTTCATTATACTAAAGTGACTGGGTGTCCTTAAATAAAATATTCAAAGTGTTAAAGAAAATACTAAAAAGAAATAACAGCTAGTGTGTCAGGCACTGTCCCAAGCACGCCTCGGTGCTACGTGTTACCTAACCCTCACAACAATCCTATGAATAGGTGCTTTTTATTAATCATTTTGCAGTGAAATTGACCTGAGGGAGCACAGAGAGGTTAAGTAACTTGCCCAATATTTATAGGAATTTTTATTGATTTGCATGCTTGCTTTAATCCAGGGACACCTTAAATAACTATGAGGGTATAACTTATTTTCATGTTTGAAATTAATCTTTTGTTTGTTTGGTGATTCTTTTTTAAAAAATTTGATTTTTCTCTCATGTTCTCTTATAAATAAAATGTTCTTTGTGTATTTTAACCAGGAAGTCAAGTGGCATGTGGAAATAACTTTATGGTCTTAAAATGGGATGTTCAAATTATGGAAGAATGTGATAATTTAAATTAAGTGAAGAATGTATAGCCTCAATATATAGTGTGATGATTTGTTTGATAAGTAAAATTTTTGAAGCTTTTTTTTTTTTTTTTTTTAATCCTAAGGGTTTGTTTTATAGTTGCTACAAAGCTTTTTAACATCAAAAGTAGTATGTGAGCACAGAAAGAAATTCTGGCTTTTTGTTTGTTTTAATTGCTACATAGTTATTTTAAAACTTTTAACTCTTGTTAGTTTCTTTAGGTTTCAAGCTCTACTTAGTATTTTTGAAAATAATGCTTTTACTAAACCTTCATTTAATCTTTTTATACTGTCAAGTTTAGTCTGCTGAAACATCTTTCAAAGTAACACTTAATAAAATACATAGTGAACCAAAAGGCATGAACAAAATACCTGATTCCTGCAACTGAAAGGAGGAGAGGTTTACGTTGTCTTATGGTTTTCAGAGAGTTGAGCCCATGGTTCTTTGGCTCCATGCCAGAACAGGGTGGTGGAAAGGCAGGGCAGCGAGGAGCCACCTTGTGGCAGCCTGGGCTGCAGGAGGAAGAGCTGGAACAAGAATGCACCCTTCTGGGCTATGCCCTGTGACCTGCCTCATCAAACAGCACCCACCTCTGAGCAGCAGTCAGCTATATTGCCATTCAACTGGTCTACTCATGCAGACAGCAGCCCCACTACACAGTCATCTTCTAAAAACACCACCTCTGAACACAAGATTTGTAGGGGGCATTTTAGATCTAAACATCAATAAACTAAGTAAATCTTACAAATTTAAATCAACTAAGTCAGTTTTATTAGGCTCAAACTTAGCATAGCAAGTACTCCTAAATGTTGATCTTATTAAAATATTACAATGAAAACGGCAGATTTAAAAAAAAAAAAAATTACATGACCCTTGTAAAATAAACTCCCCAATGCAGACAAATTGTCAGGTGTTACTCAGTTCTTAAGTCTGTCTTCATTTTAAACCTAATACAAACCACTCATATTATGGGTAATATTTAAGTCTTCAACATGTCATTTCTTCATCCTTAAACAATTACTCAAAAAGGGTGAGTAGAATTTTCCCCCTTGCAGCCTTCTACCACAACTCAGATTATATGTTTGACATAAATTCAAGGCAGGGCAGGGGACTTGTGTCAGCTCACTGGGCAGAGTGTGCATAATGTGGAGGGCCCACTTTATTTGCTTATAGTTAGGCTCTACCCTTGTGAACAGGAACTTTATGAGCCCTCCCTCATGTAAATTTAATTGGACATTTAATTTTCAGTTGTGTTGTTTTTTTTTTTTTTTTTTTGCAACCTGGTTCTTTTCCTGGAAAGTATGCATTCGTTTTCTTTTAGGTTACACTTCATCCCTTTTTAAATGGGATTGTGTAAATCCAATTATATGCACACTGTGTAACCTCAGGCATTAAAGCCTATCTGTATATCGATGGGGTTTTGTCACCCTGCTTAGGTTACAGCAGTATCCCTTTCTCCTTTACGTAGCCATCTCATTTGGCCATCAGTTATCTTAGTGACAGTGATAATCAAGTTTAGCTTTTAACCCCTTTAAATTCACAAAGCCACAATGATTTTTCTCTCCTAGGAATGCCAGAATCACCTCCGCAGATATGGAAATGTGAATCTGGAACTGGTGACTCGAATCATTAGAGATGGTGGCCCATGGGAAGATCCAGTGTTGCAAGCTGTACTTAAAGCCCAGCCAACATCTCAGGAGATAGGTACTTCAGGAGATACAAAAATCAAAAACATTTGTGAGAAAAATTTCTAGAGCAGTTATAGTTACTCTTTTATTTTATAATACTGAATATTGAAATGTACTTTCAAATGAAAACTGTTTAATTTGTTATTTTAACTGGGCCCAAAGTGATTTTTTTTTTTTTCATCAAATTAGATACATTTTATTTCTAGTATGGGAATTGAGTGTGTCAACATCTGTACTTAATGTCACTTATTTACAGGGAATTTTTATCACTTCAGTTGTACTTTAAAAATTTGCTTAAGTAGGAACATCCTTATTTGACAAAGCTAAAAATCCTAAACCTCCCACAACAAAAAGTCTGTTCTGTTCCATATTATATCTCCCTTCCATAGAAACTCCTTGAAAGGTGGAACCTTGAGTGAGCCGTGGTGTGGTCTAAAGTTACTCCAGGGCATAGTGCAAAGTAGATGTTTAATAAAAGTATTCTTCAGTTGAATGACTGACCATGTGGTGCATGCATGAGTGAACAAATTTTAGCCCCAAATATTTTACAGTAGTATGTCCCAAACTTTATTTTAGTATAAGTTTTTGTCTCATCCTTTATGACCTATATCCTTTGACATCACCTTCTGTCCTCATGAGACAGTATTTGGTTTTGAAGCAGGAAGCTTTGCTATCTGTTTTTAGTAATGCCTTAAAAACATGTTTCCTGCTGGGTGTGGCAGCACACACCTGTAATCCCAGCACTGGGGAGGCTGAGGCAGGAGGATCAGGATCCTTGTATGGTCAAGATCAGCCTGTGCTACAACATGAGCTCAAGGTGTGCCTGAATTGCATAGCAAGACCCTGCCTCACACAGACAAAAAAAAAAAAAAAAAAAAAAAAAAAAATGTTCCTATAATACTAAAATATTCTGAACTCCAAAATATGTTGAATAGCAAAAACTTAGATTGTAAGCTTAGTAATAGCAAGTAAAAATGAAACTGTGGAGAACACTTCAAAGTATAGAGCCTACTGAGGTGTTTTTGAAAAAAATCAAAAGAGAAAATATAAGGCCTCACAACCCTAGAACCAGCCAGACTTTGGTAAGAAAAGCTTTGTGCTCTAGATTATGCATATTAGAACACTTCCATTTGTTGTAGGTAAATAGACTGGGTTGTGAGTACAGCTATCTAGAGAAGAAGCTATGATTCTTGGGTGTAAGAGCACATCTACCTGCAAGTTTGGAGCTGTGTTAGAGGACAGAGATAGAAGACCAGGAGAAGCAGTACAAGGCGATAGGACAGGATGCAGGGGAATAAGACTGGGAAAAACACTGAGGTATATGTGACAGGTATGGAAAACCTAGAGAATGCAAAGGAGACTGGTGCCTGATGTAGGTCCTGGAAAGCGATTAAAAGAAAAGAGGGAGACAGTGGGAGCTGAGCAAAAAGCAGATGGATTATTGAAAAAAGTAGGAAGAAAATTCAAATATAGCAAAAAATCAAATATAGCAAAAATATTTGCATACCCGAAGCAAATATGCAAAAATAAGCATAGACTAGAGGAGGGTGGCCAGAAGAAACAGGTCACAGAGCTCCAGAAAGAGCTGAAGGAGAAGAAAGTTGGAGCTTTTAAGAAAATTTTAAGATTTCTGTGAGTGGGAGCTAAAGTAAAGCTATTGTTGGTTGTTCTTACACTTTAGGCCAAGAATCATCAATATAATGAATATTCCTTTCATAATTACCCAGGATACCTCACTTGGGAAAAGCTGCTCAAGACCCTTATTAATATGGATGACTCTTCGCATTCACACATATCAATGTTTCATTATTATATATTATAAATAGACTTGCAAGGCAGATGTTTAAGACAAGATAAAACATTGCTTGTGAGTACTTTAGTAGCTACTGATTAAACATAGATAAGAAATTTACCTTCTGGATTTACAAATGTCTGCCACTTATATATGCTTTGTCTGTGGGCAAGTTATTTGACCTCTCTGAGATAAAGTTTTGTGATCTGTGAGACAAATACTGGAAGACCAGTCATAAGGTTGTTGTTAGGTCTAAATAAACTTATATAGCTAAGGTGTTTATGTTTCAGTACTGTGAAAGTAAGTGTAAGTTAAATTAGAGATATGTGAATATTAATAAACAGCCTTCTATGACAGGATTTTTTAATTTTATTGTAAAAGTTATATATTATGACTTAACCTTTTCATTTATTTTTTGTTTACATTTCTCCATAATCTGAATGTGGTTTTAATGTGATCATTTAAGATTTGACCTTTTAATCTTAATGAAGATATTGGGGCATAAGATAAACACTGCAATTTTAGGCTGGAAATTCACCTTTGACCTCATAGTTGAAATACAGTTTAACACAATATTGAAGAAGAAAATTTCACTTCCTGTTCTTTTTAAAATTTTAGTTTTGGTTTTTACTCTTTGAACTGAGAAATCAACTGATATTTCTTAAAGGAGTATTGTTTTGGTGTCACTCTTATTTTCCCAACTATAAAACTGAATATTCTTTTTACAAAGATCTACTAAGAAAAGTACCTAATCAAGTGACTTATTAATCTCATTGATATCATCTTAGTGGTAAAGTTTCAACAATAAAGTTTGAATCTTTTCTTGAAAGTAATTGAATGTGTTTTCTTTTTAATATAGTGAACAAATACTTAAGTTCTGAAAATCCACTGTTTTTTGAACTACGTGCCAGATACCTAATTGCTTGTGAACGCATACCCGAAGCAATGGCTCTTATAAAATCCTGTATAAACCACCCAGAAATCAGTAAGGATTTGTACTTCCATCAAGCACTTTTCACATGTCTGTTTATGTTACCTGTAGAAGAGCAACTATTCCAGCAGGTATTGAGAGCTGTTTTTTTTTTTTTTGTTTGGTTTTTTTGCATATTGCCTTTTTTCATATTTCTTAAAAGGGGGAATAGCTTGTTATTACTGATTCTCTTTTATAGTAATTTCAGTTATTTAAAAGATCATATTATCTAGATGTGTTCTCCTTTGGCACGATCCTTTAAGTCACTTTAAGTTAGTACAATATGATACTAACCAGTAATAAAATGAATAAAATACACTCATTAATAAGCATTATCCAGGGCCAGCTAAATAGCTTAGCAGATTAAAACACCTGTAAGCAGGCACAGGGGCTGGGGCTTCAGTCCCTGGGCCTGCTGTGTCAGCCCCGCCCCCAGGGCATGCTGAGAGGGAGATTGACACTGGGTGTGGTGGCACATGCCTGTAATCCCAGCTCTTGGGAGGCTGTAAACAGGAGAATCACTATGAGTCCAATCTAGTAGTGATACCAGAACACCTTGTAGACCCTTCCTTAAAATACAGAAAAAGTAAATAAATAAATAAAAATTTAAAAAAAGAAAAAGGAAACATTCAAAAAATGTTTTTAATTTTTCTTTTTAATCTTATTTATTTATTTATTTGGTATAGCATCTTGATCCTCCTGACTCAGCCTCCCCAGCACTGGGATTAGAGATGTGTGCAGTGGCACCCAGTAGCCAGGGTTTCCAGGGATTGAACCAAGGTCCTTGTGCTTGCCAGACATGTGCTTCAATTGCTGGACTATCTCCTCAGCCCCCTCAATGTTTTTTTTTTTATTGTATTTAGTACAGGATCTTATTGCACAGATCAGACTTATAGTGATCCTCTTGTTTTCAGCTTCTCAAGTGCTGGGATTACAGAGATGTGCAATCACGCTTAGTCTCAGTCACCATCTCAGTGCACCCTGGGGGAAGGGCTGGCATGGCACACTGGGACTCTAACCCCAGTCTGTGTACCTGCCTAGGCAGGTGCTTTAGTCTGCTGAACTATATGGCTGGCCCTCCCCTCAAAATTTTTTTTTTTTGTCTTTTTGAGACAGGGACTCACTATGCTGTTCAGGCTGGCCTTAAACTCACTTTGTAGCTCAGGCTGGTCTCGAACTCACAACAATCCTCCTGCCTCAGCCTCTTGAGTGCTGCCCTCAAATTTTTAATGCTGAGGTTTTCTTTTTCCTTTTTTCTTTTTTTTTTTGGTGTGTGTGGGGGAAATACTAGGATTTGAACTCAGGGCAGGTACTGTGCCCCTGAGGTATATCCCTATATTATCCAAACTTTTGTTGTGACAGATGAAGTCAGAGAAAATCTGGGAGGCATTCCCATTGTGCCTCTTAAAATACTGAGCCTGGCATGGTGACGCACACCTGTAATCCTACAACTCAGGAGGCTGAGGCAGGAGGACTACTGTGAGTTCAAGGCCAATCTGCATTACACAGTCTGTTCAAAGCCAATCTGAACTACACAAGGAAAGTATCACTAAGCACATAAATGAATGAATTGTTTCCTACCATAGATCTAATGTAAGGCCATGGAACTAATCAAAATACAAATTCTTAGTATAAAATGTTGATGCTGTATGGTGAAACTATGAAATCATAGAAATGTTCTCTACAATTTATCATGTCTTTTAAGAAGAAAACTGGAAATATATGTACTTCTGGATGTTTACTTTAAACATTTGTTACAGCTTTTCAGACTGTGGATGACATGAATTACTTTTTCCATTCCTCTTATAGCACTTACTGAACACCGACTGTAGGAGTGGGATCGACATCATCTGCAACACCGAGCTGGAAGGCAAGACTGCGCTAGCCTTGCAGCTGTGCGAGTCCTTCCTCGTGGCACAGCTGCAGAGTGGCACCATGTACTGCATTTGGTAAGTGTCCTGCTGCCGAGACTGCAGTGCAAGCCTGGGAACCAAAGGAGGGCTGTGGGCCAGACGCTTGGGCTTGGGGTATAGTTTTAAAGTTATGTAAAGATGTTAAGCCTTTGCACAATTAAAAATTTGTATAAAGAACAACATTATTAAGAATTTTAATTAAAACATAATTCCACTAATTGTTAGTTTAAATATTAAGTATGTCTTACAATAAAACATACATACATTTGTTTGTTTATTTGTGGGTTTGTTTTGAGATAGGCTCTCTCTCTCTCTGTTGCCCAGTCTGGCTTCCAATTCACATTGAACCTCCCAGTGCTGGGATTCTAGGCATGTGCTGCTGCACTTGGCTGAGACAGTCCTGTTTGAAGTTCATTTTTAAATTTGGAGCATTCAAATTGAAAGAACTAAAAGTAGTTAGGATATATGAAGTAGCAAGTTATCTTGCAGTTGTCTAATTTAAAATGTAGTTTAGGAGTAATTTTAGTAAATGTAACCATGTGTGTAATTATAGAAGTGTAAGAATTTGTGTGCCTCCTGTTCTCCAGGATGGACACACACACACACACAAAATCCCTCTTGCTCTCTTCCTAGTAGCTCTCCCTACTACCACACTGCCATTTCATTAATTCTTAAGAGAAAACTTTCATTTGCTGAACATAATGTCTGAAATGATCATGAGCTACATTAACTTTTTTTGAAATAAATGACTTGAATTTTAATTTCTTATATTGAACAATAGCCTAAATTCACACAGTTCCAAATGATACTTAAGTATTCTTGTTTTGCAGATTAAAATTTTTAGATTTAGAGACAGAGTTCTGTAACTAGTTAACAATAGCACTAGGTGTAGAAACAAATATTCTTTTAGGGAAGTATACTCTTAGATAATACCAGTTTTTCTTCAGAAGTGTACCATGTCAGCTGCAGCTGCAGAGAGCCAAAGGATGGGGAGGTGCTAGTGATGAGATGTACACCAAAATGATTTTCAGGGCAGGTGTGGAAGCACACTACTGAAGTGCCAGCACTTAGGAGGCTGAGACTGAAAGATCACTGCAAGTTTGAGACCAGTTTGACCTACATTGTGAACTTAGGGGAAGCTTGAGCTAAGTAGAGAGACCTTGCCTTAAAAACCAAATAAATAAATAAAAATAAAATATTTTTTCAGTATATTATCATTGTTTGATATGCAGTTACTATGAAGTGAGCCATAGTTATGACTGTTATTAGATCCTCTCTTATGGGCATAAAAATGTTCTCTCCTCTTAGCTTTGTTAAACTCTTTAACTTTTTTATTCATAAATAACTAGAATCAAGTGTGGGGGGAAAAAGGCAAGGAAAATACGCTTCATTTTCTTTTTTCAGGGCTGGGAGATGGCTTAGTGGAATCAGCGCTTCCCTCGTAAGCACAAGGACCTGAGTTAAATCCCTGGTACCACCAAAAAAAAAAAAAAAAAAAAAAAAGTTTTCTTTTTCTCTTAGCTAACCAGTTTCTGCTCCATTGTGAGTAACCTTACAAATGGAACAGTACCTAACTTCTGGTTCCTGGCCACAGAAATCCTTTAAGAATAGAAGCTGGATGTGACTCAGGCTGTCTAATAAGGAGGGAATCTTTAGTTTTGGGTCTTTCCTAGTGAATAGTTTAGTTCTGATAGCCTGCCCTCCTCTATTTCCTGTCTCTCCATTATGTTTTTGAATGCTGGGGTTATTTTTCTTGCTGTTAAAACTTGCGGTTTTCACCGTACTTTGAAGAGCAGAATTCTTTTCACTCTTCAAGGTCTGTGCTGTCTGTTACATACAGGCTTGCTCTTCATTTCTCCTTTTTTTTTTTTGTGGGATTGAACTCAGGCCCTTGTGCTTGCCAGGCAAGTGCTTATTCTATTGAGTCATCTCCCTGGCCCTCATTTTTTCTTTTTGTGCACAGAACCAGATCCACAATCCAGGCAAGCAATATCTACACCATTCTTCTCTCATTATCACCAATCACAGTCATAATGAGGGTAATAGCAGTTACTAACATCTAACGAGTTACTGTACTTTATGCATTGTTTCATTCAATCCAGCATTCTTATGGCACAAATAGTATTGTATTCAAGCTATTCCTTTAGGAAATAAAGAAATCAGTACTCAAATTCAGGCAGCCTGACTGACCTCAGCCACTGAACATTATTTACTGTAAATAGATCAAGTTTAGGGAGGAAAAACATATATTGTAAGGGTGACTTTAAACTTTGTTACAGACTTTTCTTAGAAAATAGATAATTTGATGATTATGTTAGCGAACAACTACCTGGAGTTGTATTGGACATTGATTTAATGCCATGATTTCTAAAGGACTGTCTAGAAGCAAGTTTCACTAAACATGCCCTTAGAGCCAGACATGGTGGAGCATGCCTGAAATCCTAGCTAAGGAGGCTGAGGCAAGAGGATTGTCACAGTTCAAAGCCAGTTTTAAACTAGTAGCAGTCCTGTGTGTTTCCAACACAATCAACTTGCCCTTTGCACTTCCAAACAAAGACACTACCAGTGGTTTTGGGGATAATTTTTCCTGTTTTTTTTTTTTTTTCATTCAGAATCCATTGTACAAGTAAAACTTGAGATTTTATTTTGTGCTTTCATTCAAAATGGAATTTTATAAGCTTACTCTGAGATTTCTTCTTTGCCTACTACAAGGCTTGAAGTACATTAAGTACCCCTTTCCTGGAAAATCTGTTAGGATCTTGGCATACATATTTGTTTCGCAAGTTTTCCCCTGGCTTAACAGAGATGAAAGGAAATAAGGTATTTGTACTTAAAAAGAAAAAAGACATTTGCCCTAAGAATAGAGACTCCTCTGTAAGGAGTCTCAAATTTGTCTTTTGGAAGAAGTTGGAAAATAAATAAACATATACCTTTTGAATACATTGAATATGCATCTGTGTGGTGCTGAGTGGACTCTCTCATGACTCCAGCAGTTATCCTGTATGGAGACCCATGCACAGGCCTTTCTTCTGCGGTAGAATTGGTCCACTCACCTTCTACACCAGGTCACTTTTCTCAATGTTTATCTTTTATCTGAAACCACGTATATAATTTCTATTAATGTATTTCCTGAAGAGGCTGCAGCAGCTAAGAATATAGTAGTCACCAGACTATCAGGCTGAGGCTCTCAGTCAGTCCTGGAGCATTTGCCTTCCATGTGAAGAGCCCCGTGTTGATCTCTAGCACTGACACTCCATGAACAACAGAAATTCACATTTACCCTATTATCATTTTATAGTCACTTACTGAATAAATATCATTGCTTAGTATTTATGAAAACTAGTGATATACTAGATATCAGTATATACCAGAATTTAGACCTAGATTTTTTTTAATCTCTTAATCCTTTTAATAAAAATGTTGAATAAAAATATATTGAGCTTTGAATTTTTATCTTATTTTGAATTTCAGTCACTACATGAGTATCAATAGTTGTCTTTAAACATCTCTTTGCTAACTTCTAAAACCAAAGAAGTTTGGTTGAAGTAAATGTATGTTTAAAATCATCTGTTTGTAAACATTAAAATAAGTGTTTCAAATCCAGAGGACAAAAAAAGATAAGCAGGGATAATCTCAATTTTTAATGTAAGAAATAACCAGGTTGAAGAGAAAAAAGTTGCACAGCTACCACTAGTACAAAATGAAGTTGGGATTACATGAGTTAAGTGTGCAAGTAATAGCATCAGTGTCTAACTAGCGTAGGGAAATGGAAATATTTATTTCAAGCACAGTGGGATGTGACATGATCCATTGAGTGAAGGGATACAGTTGATCCTCAAAGATACCTGTTCCCAGGAAGACTGAGACTGCTCTTGTTTTTCAAGCATTTGTTGTCTGTCTGGTTTTCCTTCAGGCTCTCCTTCTGCAGACCAGTGGGAATGCCAGCAGTACCCAGCCTCAGAGTTGAGTTGAGAACAGCCTAGGGATTCTGAGCTAATGAGGTCATGCCCACTTTTGAATTAGTCTTAAAGAGGTGAAGGTCACATAGGAGACATGGCCACTTTTGTGTATTAGGGTTATTCTCCAAAAAAGAGTGGCTCATTCTTAAGTGGGATAGTATTATTCCAGTTGGTGTAAAGCAGTACTGAAACTTAGTTCTCAGTTACTGCCAATCTTATGTTGTTGCCACTACCACAAGTATATAATATGTCATTGAGGAGATTTAAAGTACATTAATAGTTGGCGATATAGGACCTATGAAAATCATCTAGGGAAGCATATGAAATTAGAGAGATAACATGTATTCTAAAGTAGTATCACTTTAATTTTAGGGCATTCTTGAAAACTTTCATGAAAAGTCCCTTGATACAGCCTTTCAAAGAGAACATTATCTTTGAAATGTTCTACTTTGCTAGTAGAGCACCTGGAATGAACAAATATGAGATTATATGAAACCCTTTTAGTGACAGTGAAGGGACCAACCTAGAAGAACATTCAAGATTTGAATGCTGTTCTTTCTGATTTCAAAACCCATGTTTAGTTACTATTAACACTAAATAGCATAAATAAAATGATCAGGAAGGCTAGAAACAGATAAGTTAACAATCACTGTGCATGTTTAAAATTAAAGAACATAGAGAAAGCTGAGAACAAGTGTATTTGAAATACTGGAAACACATTAGGACCTAAGAGAGTAATAGATTGTTTTGTCATTAATTTAATCACTAGACAAAGATCATCAATTTTGAAGTAATATGTTTTTATTTTTAAGTGTTGATGTGATGGAAAGAAATCTAAATTGAAATACACAGGCAAGGAAAATGGGGAAAGAAGTTGAAGCAGATTTGAAAACAAGGTGAATAATGTGGTAAATGCTCTAAAGGAGCATGTATACAAAGGGTGCAGAAGGCGGCTGAGGCAGCTGAGACTTGACATCTACAAAACTAGTAAAGAATTCTGGTTTTACTTTTCATGTGTTGCTTCACATCATCTGTTTCATGTTTTCTTATTGTCTCAAGAAGACTGAACCTTTGTCATGGTAATCAAGATGTCTTAAGTTTTTGTGGGGGAGGCAGAAAGTAAGATGTTTTGATGGGGATGATTAAGTAGGGGCAGCACAATGGATGTTCTTACAAGTGCAGGGCCTGCCTCTTGTCCAGGGGACCTTTGCTAGGGATGTATTTGACTCCATAGATACGTAGGATGGGTCCCTACTCAGGTACCTTGTCTGAAAATTCTCTGCATTAAAACTGGTAAAGCCCCACTTAGAGATGTGACCTTTGGTGACTAGAGAACTTAACATGGACCCCATCTAGGGTATCAATCACATGCTCCTTATTCTGTAACCTGATAAAGATGGAAATGATAATTTGGCCAAGGTGATTCCTGCCAGCTGTAAACTAGGGCTTTCTAAAAGCAGTATGCATACCTGTTTGGAACCCTACATTTGGAACATTCCAAGTTTAAAGACATGAAGATCCACTGAAGTGCCCTATTTCTCAGGGTAACCCAAACAAGCAACATACTAGGTACATAACCAAGGGCACTGCTCTTTGCAGCCACTGCATACCAGGCTCCTGTAAGGTAAGGAGTCAAATCAGTTTAAATAGCTACAGATGTCCACAGATTTAAAACCTATATGTGCTGGCCTCAAAGTACATACTCAGTAAATCACCTCTTAAAATTTATTTTAGTACTTTCAGATTATGATGCTTGTATAATTTTAGGACAAGTTTTAAAGAATTGTGATTTGTTAAAATATCTTTAATCTTAGTATGTCTATTATATCTTATGATTTGCCTTTGTCTCAAACTCACTGTTCCTAACCTTGTTTATCCAATAATTTTGGCCATCTCTTAGAAAAAAAAAAAATCTACCTGAAAAATGCTTTAAATGGTATACAACTCTATCATGACTTTATAAGTTCTGATAAAAAAGAGCAAATGCTACAGGCCAGGGCACTCCAGAGAAAGGCGGGCTCGTAAGAATGTTCTTGTGTGCCCTGGTCCACCTCATTCATTGAGTCTGGGACTGTCCACCAGGACTCTTCCCCTGAAATCAAAGTGAGCAGGAATGGGAAAGGTTTGCAATCAGCTTTAAGGAACAGATGCACCCAGACAGCACAACTAAAAACACTCACTAAGAGACTTTAGAGCTGCTTCCTAGTGTGTCAAGAACTGTGGAATGAGTGCTGAAAGCAAGAGGGATGATTTGAGGGGATAAAGGCAGTCAGTGTACCTTTTATTGTCATAATTAAAAAAGAAAAAAACTTCATAAGTTTTCAATCAAACAAAAGCAAATGGCCTAAAATAATTTCAGAATCAATATATAATTTACACTTTTGATCTGTATTACTTGGTTTGTAAATTTGTAAGTATGATTTTAAAGGCCAAAATTAATATCAGTATTGGTACACTGAGACTAAAATGTTTTTTTATCCAATAATAAAGCGGTTGTAAGGGTGCTGGCATATTTGTAGTTCATTATTTATCATTGCAAAATTGTACATTTTGTCGTCTTTCCCCTCGCTTCTTAGTCTCACCTCAGTAGCAGAATTATGTTGGGCATTAGCATAATACATATTTACTTCCACTTTGTGAATATCCTAGCCAGGGCACCATAAAACCAGGAGAAGATAGTTAATGTCTGTATTTTAATAAATTGTAGTTTTGATATTTCTCTTTTTTTTCATTTACAGGGAGTTGATTTTCATATGGAGTAAACTACAACTTAAATCTAATCCTTCAAAACAAGTTTTTGTAGATCAATGCTACCAGCTTTTAAGAACAGCAACTAATGTGAGAGTCATATTTCCTTTCATGAAAATCATTAAAGACGAGGTAAATAGGATATATTTATCCCTTAAATTTTAAATTAAATTCAAATGCTAGTTCTCTGAAACATCAATCTCTTAAAATACTGAAGGTAAGGAGGATTTTAAGGCCACATTCTCCATGAATTACCTCCTGCTCCCCCCCCAGTTTCCAACATAATGTAAAAGATCTACATAAAGAAAACAAATGAAATAGAGAAAAAAAAGCCAATTTTTATTAATTAAAGCTAATACGGGAGCTATTAAGAAGCTATATCAATTTTTATAATTAAACAAGCTTGTCATATTTAACATGCTAAGTCCCATTTTCAGAATCTTAATTTGCTAATTAACTTTATATGTACTCTGTCTTTATTGTAATAGTAACTTAGTCCATACAGCTAGCTAACTGGCATTGGTCAAAAAGAAAAATGAATTCTAAGATGCTTTTAAAATTTAAGGAGAATTTTAAGGGGTTTACCTAAAGTACTTACAAGGATTCATTGCTTGTTTTTAAAATAGTCTTCAACCAAGTTTTCTGGGGGACTATTTTATTTACCTTCTCATTACCGGGACAGAATATCTGACAGCTACAATTTAAAGGAAGGGAGGTTTATTTTTGGCATATTGTTTATAGAAGTCCATAGCTGGCTCCAAGGCAGGGCAAGATGCCAGAGAAGCAGATAGACATGTGGTCAAAAAGCAGAGGGAATAAGGTGGGAGGGGCATAGACCCCTCTAGGCCATGCCTCCTGTGACCCACCTCTTCCAACCAGGCTTTGCCTCCCAAATCACACTGAGCTATAAACTCAACAGTGAATTAATCCATTGAAGAGTATTTTACTTCCATTATATAGTCACCTCCCCAAATCCTCACCTGTGAGCACATGAGGTTTTACGGGGATGTATAGAGAGAAACAGTAGCAATCCACTCCAGAACCCTAAGAGGACATCCATATGCAAAAATGCACTTAGTCCATTTTTAAGCATTGCCAAAGTCATAGCAGTGTGCAGCATTGCTAAAAGTCAAACATTACCTCTGCGGTTTAAGCAAACTTTGCTTTGTGAGCCCCTGTACAAATGAAGTTATTACTGTACAGTGGCACAGGATAAGCATTCTTACTCCAGAAGGGAGAAATGATATAGAAAGAAATGGAACTAAAGACCTAAACCTACCAGAGCAAACACTGAATCCCATAGTTACATGTCTGGCATCAGGGCAATCTGGTGAGATGTAAAGTCCCACGGCTCAGGTTTCCCCACCTTGATAGTCTGTTTCTTAGGCCAGCTCTGCTCACTGCTCATAGCATTGCTCAGATACCTGTTCCTGACCTTTCGATTGTCCCTCAGTGTCACAGGACAAAAGCAAGGTATACAGATTTTCTACATTTAGTAAATAATCTAGTTGTCTACCAAACTGTCCCCATGATTAAATCCCCCACCTGTGAGTGCATGAGGCGTCAAGTGGGCATACAGATACAAACTGTAAGAAGGCTTTTGCAAATGAGTGGAATTCTACATATAAATCTCTAAGAATACTTGAAAGTAGATCTTAACAGATTCTTTAACTTTTTTTTTTTTTGACGGAACCGGGCATTGAATTCAGGCCCTTGTGCTTGCCAGGCAAGCTCTTATTCTACTTCTTTCACTTTTTAATCTCAAATGTTAACATGAACTTAAATACAAAAATAAGAAAGATAATCATCCTATGTTTTGTAGTTCCATATATTTAAATCTTTAAAAATTGGTTACTTTCGAATCTATAAATACGTTCAGAGCTTGTGGGGAGGTTCTAGCAGAGGAGCACAGCTGCTCGAGTGTCCTTGTTGGAGGACATGGTGCTCCTCCATCAGTGGCGGCTGGGCCACTGTCCTTTTTGATTGATCAAGCGTGCAACTTCAGAAGGGACGTTCAGGGAGCAGTGAGGGAGGAAGGAGACATTGGCCTAGCCAGCCAGATCAGCCAACTCAACCATGGTGACCAGAGGGAATGACAGATGTTGCAGTCAGATCACCCTCACAATCACTTTTAAATAGATAAGGAAACATCAAATGTTTTAGTTTTTTCTTGTAACTTCCTCTTACAATTAACAAGAGTTCAAGTACCAAGACAGTTCAACAATGTAAAGAGGTAGCCATTGACTTTTAGCTTTTTTAGTATGTTAGTGGCATTTATTACATTCATTATCACATTAGACATATGACCAAATAGTGATGATATTAGCACGATAAAAAGTTAGGGTTTAAAAGAAAAACAAAACTTCTAATTTATTTTACTAGCTGTATTTGCAACATCATTAAGTACTGAAATGTCATTCATACATAGTAACAAAACCTTTCCCTCCCCCCTTCATCAGACTGGTGTGTAAAATTTTGTTTAAAAATAAATATGTATCTTTATCTATATATGGGTAGATATAGATATATAGAGATGATTCTCATTTGCATCAGAAGTTGAGAGATATTATAGAAAAGTTACAGTGTGCTGATTATTATACATCTTGCTTATTTTTACATGTCTGGTCAGCTTAAAGATATGTTACATAAGAAAAATGTCATGAACATTATGGTCTCAAGATGGATTCATTTTCCTACAAAGGACTAGTTTTTCTTTCATTATAGCAGAGTAGTACTCCATTGTGTGTAGACATCACATTTTCTTTATCCATTCATTGTTGGTGGACAGATTGATTGATTCTAAGATTTAGCTGCTATGGGTTGTGCTGCAGTAAACATGGATATATGTGTATCCCAGTAATATGATATCTGTAACTCTTTCAGGAAATAGCTAGATGGGAATGCGTGGGTCAAATGGAATGCCTACCTTTAGGTGTGTGAGGAATCTCCATACTGATGCCTGTAGTGTCTATGCTATTTTACATGCCCACAAACAATACAGAAGGGGTCCTGTCCACAGCTTTGCAAGCATTTGTTATTGTTTGATATCTTAATGATGACAAGCTTAGATATCACTTGTTTTCTCTTAACCTCACATTATAAATAAAGAGCAAAATAAAAGATTAATAGTATAGAGATAGCTCTCTTTCAAATGGGAAGGGGATCAGGAGATGGATGGAGAGGAGACCAGAGGAGGGAAACAGGATGTGAAAAAGGAGGTAGTATGTGTTACATACACGTACCTCCTCTACACAAGGAATGTAAATACTACTGTAAGTATGTACAAAAAACATGACAAATATGATTCTGTGAGAAGTGTTTTTGTCTCATATCATTCACATGCCTTAAGAATATTGAAAGAGACATAGTTACAATACCTGTCAGTTCAGAAAGAGACATTATATGGGGCCTGTCTGAAAATGATTCACAGGGTGGTACCTCAAGATGGGTGTTGGGTGGTTGATGAGGACAGCAGTACCATTCCAGAGGGTTTTATAGTTTACAGAAAACTTTTTCATTTGTATTGCACAAGTGTCGGTGGCATTAACAGGGCAGCAGAGAAGCAAGGTGGAGTGGGTGGGAGATGAGACTAACTGGAGAGATTATTGGGGGGATGAGGCATGGCTGTTGGAGACCCTAAAGTGAACTGAATACATCACTGTAAGTTGCAACTTCATAAATGTCCTGAAACCATTAAAGAGTCAGGTAAGAAAGCAGCCTGTTCCCTTTTTTGATAATCTTAAATTTTTAAATTTGAACATCTGAGTACATTCCAATCTTACAAGTCAAGATATAGGATATAGTTATAACTTTGGAGAGAGGCAGAGAAGAAATTTTATGCTGAATGAGTGGATTTTGAAATTGTTATGCCTGGAAAATCTGAGTAGCAATATTAATCGTAATAGGTACAAAAATTTGAATTCAATAAGGAATCCAACCTGAGATGATGGGTTTATAAGAGCAAGCTAAAGTCCCTGGAATAAATTTGATTCCCATTCATTTTATAAACATTCAGAGATTGCTCTATACCAATGTTTACACTAGCTATGAGTGGACACAAAAATGAGCAGGGTGCACAGGGACTGAGGAATTCAAAGTGAAGGTTAGGCCATGCACAGTTACAAACAATATGTAAGTGCCACTTAGTGATACATTGTTCTTATTGGAAGAGCTATAGAATATTAGCCACACCTCACAGAAGAGGCCAGAGTGAATAAGAAGATTTCACAGTAGTACTGATTCTGATATAATGAGTAGGGCATCGGTGTGCATTTATTACCTAGATACAGTAGGAACAGTAAGTGCAAAATTGAGGTCTACTTGTGTAACTAAACAAAAATATAGCATGTTACAGATCTATGACACGAAGCTAGAAAATTAGCTATAATTAATATGTGCAGACTATGATTTTAAAGATATATTATTCTAGTATCTTTTCCTATTCAAATAAGTATTTAAATTATTCTAAACTATTAGAGGCATTATTTATGACATGAACTAATGATCAATAATAGAGTCAAAAGCAAAAATTGAATACAGTTGTCTTTGAGCTATTAATAAAAATGCTCAGGCTTGAATAATTTTCAGATAATTTCCAGTGGAATTATTATTTTAGTACTTTATTAGTATTGGAAAGATAATAATTGGCCCCTTCATGAGTGGCATATTTTTTCCCTTATTCAGATAAATAATGTTCCTTAAGGGGCCAGGGATGTAGCTAGTGTTATAGCAGTTGCTTACCAGGAAGCCCAGGGTTTGATCTTAAGTACAGAAGAACCAAGAAGAGTCAATCATTAAAAAAATAATACAGTATTATGAATGTTTCCATACTAGTTTTTTAAACTGAGTTATTCCTTAACATGAAAAATTGTATGTTAATCACCATAAGTTTATCAAGCATTTTGTATTATTTTTAGTAGGGCTTGTCAGACTTGGTAATTCAATAAAGTAGAAACCAAAATGCTGTCTGTTCTAGATGACTCTTGCTTAAAAAAAGATATACATATTAAACAAGGTAATGCTACCAACTGAAGAAAATTGTATGTTAGAATTCTGTGTGCTGAGAGCTTTGCTTTCAGCTTTATAAGCAGTTACTATAATCCTCTCTTTTTACAGGTTGAAGAAGAAGGTCTGCAAATTTGTGTTGAAATATGTGGTTGTGCTCTACAACTTGACCTTCATGATGATCCGAAGACAAAATGTCTAATTTATAAAACAATTGCACATTTTTTGCCAAATGATTTGGAAATCCTCAGGATTTGTGCACTCTCAATATTTTTTCTTGAACGTTCTTTAGAAGCTTATCATACTGTTGAAGAGCTTTATAAACGTCCAGATGAAGAATACAATGAAGGCACAAGTAGTGTTCAAAATCGTGTTCGTTTTGAATTACTTCCAATTTTGAAAAAGGGATTGTTTTTTGATCCTGAATTTTGGAACTTTGTAATGATTAAGAAAAACTGTGTTGCATTACTGAGTGACAAATCAGCAGTTAGATTTCTCAATGAAAGTACACTGGAGAATTGTACAGATAATCTAAGAAAGACAGTTCAGCATCAAGGTTTAGCTGATGAACTTGACTGTCTCACAGCTCAGAGCACTGCAGAGTGTGATTCTGATGATATGTCTGTAATGGACCCTAAAGGCCACATTAATACAAAGAGAAGCCTTGCAGCTCTTAATACTTCCAAAGTAGATCACAGCGTCCCAAGGCATCGCTGTGTGTTATGTAATAAGGAATTTCTTGGGGGTCACATTGTAAGACATGCCCAAGCTCATCAGAAGAAAGGCAGTTTTTCGTGTGTAATATGTGGTAGGAAATTTAGAAACAGAGGACTTATGCAGAAACATTTAAAGAATCATGTTAAGAAGATACAGAGACAGCAAATTGCAGCTCAACAGGATGATCAGGAAATCACATCTTTAGAAGAAATAAATTTTTCCAGTTCTTCCATTCAATTTGAAAATGGGAATTCTAGTAATGATTTGGAAGTAGGGGCTCTGACTACTTCCACTGATAGAAACAAAGAAGTTATATCTGAGCATGTTACTGAATTCATTGAAATGCCCACAGGTGTATCAGAAAGTATAATTGAAAATGACAGTCCTGATACTTCTTTACACAATGTCTCAGAGCCTTTACTTCCATGTGAGGGTGACTGTGAAGAAGACGATGAAGAATGTGATTATGAAGAAGAAGATTATGACCTGAATCAGGAAGCTTCAGTGCTTCATAAAGTCAATGGCACCATATGCCATCCAAAAGACATCTATGCCACCGATCACGAAGGAAACTTTAAGTGTCCTGCTCTTGGTTGTGTCAGGATATTTAAAAAAATTGGATTTCTAAATACACATGCAAGGACTGTACATCCAACTGACTTAAATGTGCAACAAACAGTAATGAAATGGAGCAGAGGAAAGTGCAAATTCTGTCAAAGGCAATTTGAAGATTCTCAACATTTAATCGATCACCTAAATAGACACAGCTATCCAAATGTGTACTTCTGTTTGCATTTTAATTGCAATGAATCCTTTAAGTTGCCATTCCAGCTTGCCCAACATACCAAAAGTCACAGGCTGTTTCAGGCTCAGTGCAGTTTTCCAGAATGCCATGAGCTTTTTGAAGAGCTTCCTCTGCTCTATGAACATGAAGCCCAGCACTATTTAAGTAAAATACCAGAATCATCTGCACAGCCAAGCAAAACAATTCTTTTGGATGTTTGTACGGACTCAAATCCTGATCCTTTGCAAACAGACTCATTTAGTAATGAGACACAAACTGTCAATCTACCAGTTTCTACTAGCAAATCAAGAAAAGATTCTGCCGAACCAAAGACATGTATAGAAAAAATGTGTTTGGGAAAGAGAACAGAAAGTTTAGTTCAGAACGGAAATAAACATTCTGAGGACACTGTTTCAAGTATAAGCTTGATAGACCAAAAGATGCCTGACGTAGAGCCAAATTCTCAGAATAGCTGTAGTATTACTGAGTCTGTCAATGGACACAGTGAAGTACAACAAACACCTTTACTTTCATCAGATCCTGTTATAAAAACTGATACAAATAGAAGGACAGAAAATGGTTCTATTTTGCCCAGTGTTGTTCCACAAGAAAATAATACCTTGCCAGTATCTCAGGCACCATCTAGACCAAATCTTACAAGTGAACATACTTCATATGGCTTAATTTTAACAAAGCCGTATGTCAGACCATTGCCTCCCAGTTACCTTGATGAACGGTACCTTAGTATGCCAAAACGCAGAAAATTTCTGACAGATAGAGTAGATGCCAGTTCTGATCAAGATAACATTTGTAAAAAGTCAGTGAAAAGATTAAGATGCGGCAAATGCCTGACCACCTACTGTAATGCAGAAGCACTTGAGGCTCACCTTGCACAAAAGAAATGTCAGACACTCTTTGGATTTGATTCCGATGATGAAAGTAAGTCTTTTATATTCTCAATAGCTAAATCTATAGAAATAGAAAGTGCCATAAATATAACAGTTCTTAATGAAGCTAAAAAACCAAATATTTGTGTAGCACAGATGGTAAGGCATTATCTCAGGCATTATTTTCTTTAGTCACTATGAGATGACATTAGTATTCCTGTTTCATAGAACAAAACAATCTAAATTCACAAGTAATTTGCAAAGGCCTAGGCCTGTGAGTTTGTGGAAGCTGAAACTTGACTGGACACAGGTTTTTCATGCATTTATCCTATTTCACTGAATCAGAGGATTTTCTTCATCCCAGGTTTCATATACTAAAAAGTCTAAAAGCTAAATAATTCTAATAACTTAGAAATCATTTCTATGTATGCCACAATATAAATTTTCTGTTGCAAAAATAGAAGTTGGAAAAAGAATTTGAAAATTAAGACCAAAGGAAGACCTTCTCTTTCTACTAATACAATATCCTTTAAGTGAGGATATAAATTTTACAAAAGGGCCAGCCAGATGGCTCAGTGGATTAAAATGCCTGCTTAGGCAGATGCAAGGACTAGGGTTCTACACCCAGCATGCCATGTGGCACCACTCCCAGGGGATGCTGAGGCTGGCACGTGCCTGTGATCCCAGCACTTGGGAGGCTGAAAACAGGATTACTATGAGTCCTGTCTGTGTAGTGAGACCCAGCAGACGGTGTACTAACGTAAAAAATAATAAATAAATTTTTGACTTAGAATTCCAGTTGAGAGCCAGGCATGGTGGCACACACCTATATCTCAGCACTCAGGAGTCAGACAGGAGGATAGCCATGAGTTCGAGGCCAGCCTGAGCTACATAGTGAGTTCGAAGGCCAGTCTAACTACATAGTGAGACTCTGTCTGGGAAAAGAAAAAAAAAAAAAACACACAGTGCCAGTTGAATATCTATAAAATTTGAATTAACAGACTTGTTCTGTTTTACAGGTGCCTGATAAAAATGTTTCAGAAAGATCTGTCGATCAAACAGTAGTGTGAATAAAAGCACTACAAGAAAATGCATCATCAGTTTGCTATTTCCCTGATGGCCTTAATTTTAGAGCGGTCTCGGATTACTAAAGATAAAGACAAAGCACATTTTCTAGAATGAACTTGCAGAAGAGATGTGCTGGCTAAGACTCCAAAAGGGTTATTGTATAACTCCCAAAGTACCAGTTATCCAGAAAACCACATTTTGTAGAATTGTATGATGATTAATAGCAGCATGTTCAGTTTTGCTTATGTGAAAACATTTGGGCAACTAGTCCAAAAGGAAAACCAGCCGTGGCCTTATAGAAAGGAAAAAGTTAACCCATTATGAAAAAGGAGATGAAAGGGAAGCTGGTTTACAATAATAAACAATGGAAAGCATTATATAAGTGAAATTTATTTTGTTATACATAATCCAATTATGACTTCCCTTCTGGTCACACATGTTTTAAAGAACCATTGCTGTTTGGTTTGTGATATAATTTAGAGGCTGATACATAGAAATCAAACTTATCACCATGTTACCTATTGAAAATCATAGCATTTCCAAATGACTAATTAGATAGGTAAGAACTCGATGAATGACAAAGAGGCATTGAAACTTAAGAGAACAATGTTTTACTAATACGATTTTGTTAAAATCTTCCATTTTGTAATACAAATACAAATGCTTGAAACACAAATGTTTGTAACACAAATCAGTGATATTTAAAAGGCATTGTCAAAGAAAGTGAAAAGTACCATCAGTAACTAGCAGGATATAGGAGGAATTTGAGACTATTACAGCCTGTATTAGTTGAAAACAAAACAAAACACTGATTTGCAGATTCTTCAATGTGAATAACTGTTAAAGCACACTGGGATGTTTCTATTTGTATATAGTGTTAGGACATTGCTTGGTGATTCATAGTAAGGTCCTTTAGACATTAGTGTGAGTTATCAAGGTATAGTCCTATGAAAATAACTGCTTAAAAAAGTCAACTAAAAAACAATTTGTTTTATTTGATTAGAGTTAATTCCAAATTAAGCCATACTCTTCATGCTTTTTATTCATTAGTGATGTTTGGTCTGAGTAAACATTTTTAGATTCAAAAGGAAGTATTTACACAAAAATACACACAGCAAGAACATGATGAGATATATGAAGGCATTATTTTCCCTGGTGACCAGTAATTTTCCTAAGAAAGATTTTAACCTAATAATTTAAACAATAAATATTTTACACACTATAAAAATAAACCCTCTTGAAGATTTTCCATTTCCATTATGGAAAGCCCTCCTTTTACCTAGTAGCTTTTGTTAATCCTAAAGAGGTATCAAATATGCAAAGGCAAATTCTTTGAAAACAGACCTGTTAATATAGTAATGTCAACTAAATATTCCAGTTATGCCATCTAATAAATTGTTGTTTAAAGCAGAGAGAGAGTCCCATGAGACTCTACTGTTATACCTTGTAGGAATATTAGAGCTTTTCAAGTGAGGTTACTTTTCTTCAGGGTAGAATCCAGATTTTATCAAATTATGCCTATCAGATGATAAAAAATTCCTAATTTTAATTTATTTTTTATGGACATTCAGTACTATGCAATGATCGTCATAAATGCATTCCAATGAAATTTAAGTTTTTGTTTTGTTATGTAGCCTATATTAGGCTGGAATTTACATATACATAAGTAAATACAACTCATAATTAAGTTTTTAAATATTTTAAGATCAATTTAAAGAAAATGTTTTCCATATTTCCTGATAGTAAAAATGTAATAAATGAATTTTATTTCAGTTCATCCTGAAAGTAAGTCTTATAATAAAAAGTCTGTTTGGAACCTGGTTTATTTGGACAATGAAGTTTCTTTTTGTTTAATATAATTTCTGCTTTGTACATGTTCCCAAATTTTCCCCCAGAATTTTAAAAACAACATTTGCCACATTTTAATTTATTTCTTTACAAGTTGTAACTATTGACATAAATCTGTTCTCACAATTCTGAAGTTCATGTGAAGATGCTTTAAACATATTTTACCTATTATGTCCTTAAGTTTCATTTGAGGATTTATTTCTACTTTTGTTTTGCTAGGAGAAAATTTTTTGAAAGATCAAACTGGTTTATATACTACTAAGTCAAGGAATATCATACAATTCTATTTGATTATGTTCTAACTTCTTTATATACACTGAAAATAATACTGAAAGAATGTGTGTATTTTGTTATGTCTGTCTTCTAAAGCATAAGCATATATTTTGCTTTTATGGGGTACATGAACTTACAACAGTTCTTATCTGGGATTCAAAAGAAAAGGAAGCTTTTTATTATCAGCTTCTTTTCTATTTTAAGGATATATTAGTCTTATATGGAGAAAGTTTCAAATGAAATAAAAAGGTTTGACATAAAGATTTCCTTCAAAAAATTAAATCCTGGGCTGGAGATATGGCTTAGTGGCATAAGCTGCTGCTCGGCAAGTGCAGGATCCCAAGTTTGATCCCTGATACCACAAAAAATAAAAAAGATGCTAACCTTTTGCCATGTGTAAGGTTAAGAAAAGAGCAAATCTGAATTTTTGCTGCTCAGATGTTACAGAGGCTATAGAAAAGACTGTCTGTGGACAAGGACACTGGTACTTTGGGCTTTAGCCATATTCATTATTTTTTAAGATTACCAATTATATAATGCATACATAATTTATATCATTGAACTTGTGATTGTTTTCAAATCACATTGAAGGTTCAGACATACTCCTTTCACGTTTGGTCTAATGTATGAATGAAAAACTAAAAGGGATGATAGTGTTTATTTTTTAATTTATTTGGTACTGTAAAACACCTTTTCAGAATGAGTAAATGCTGCGTATGCATTTTGAAATTGTTAATATGTGAAAGATATTACAGATTCAGCAAGAAAGGAAATTTGTGCTTCCTTGTTGAATATTAAATTATTTTACTTTGCATTTTATAAGTACAAATTAAAACTGAGCCATTGAACTGCAATAAATCAACAAGTGTCTCATTTCAAGAAATTTTGTACTGTACATAGATTTGTTCAATAAAACATTGTCCTTATTGATAAGACAAGTGTTCAGCTTTATGTAGTGATCTGATTTCAAAAGAAATTAGGCTTATTTCAGGTGTGTGCTAAATGAGAACTTTCAGTTAGGTCTCATAAAAGAATGGGGGTATTTCACTAAGTATTCAACTTATTGAATGATGTTTGAACAGTGTACAAAATACAGAAATTGTAGCAGTTTACATAAAGTAGAAAATTTTCACATTATTTTAATTTCTGCCTGTATACAGGAGTAACAGCTGATGAAATTCTGCTTACTAAATTTATTTCAGGTTTGTGATTTCAGTGTCATGTATTACTATACAAATTTGGTAAGGTTTTTTTTTTTTTTTATAAAGACCAGTATTCTCCAAAAGCAAGACAGTGGAACTGAAAAATCAATAAGAAAAAAAGAGACTAAGTCATTGTACAATTTTAGTATATGCTTGTCATGATGCACACACCTGTAGACTAGAAGCTGATGCAGAGGGGTAGTTTGAGCCCAGGGTTTCAGGGCTAACCAAAGCAACAGAAGACCTCCTATCTTAATAAAGGGACTAGCGGGCAGCTTCATCGTATGTGTGCTTGGCATATGTTAAGCCCTGATTTCAATCACTAAAACCAGGGGGGGGAGACATCAATCATAATAAAAAGTATTTCCTGAGAAGTATTTCACTGGGAAATTAGTAGTTCATGATTGATATTCTTGGACATGAGGGATTTGTGGTCACTAACAGAAAAACCCGATATTCTTTGCTAAAACAACTGGAAAAACAAGCTTTTAAGAAAAAGATTATCTTTTCAGTGCTAATGAGATAGCACATAAAGTGAAAAAATAATGATACGTTGCTTTGAAATAGAAGCTTTTCAGTGCTGAGACCTAAAATTCTCCATCTGATTCATGGCCATACGATTTTAGAGTAAATGTCACCCACTTGCAGAATAGTGAATGTTGTAAGGTATGTAGGCAAGTCGTTGGGTTTGGATAACTTTGCATTTCCCTTATCAGAAACCTGAAGAGTTCTAGAAAAAATATTACTAAGTACATTTCCAAAGTAACCAAATCAAGTCTCTATGTTTTGTCCTGCTATACCAGAATACTTTACAGTGAGTAATGTATGAAAGAAAGATGCATTTGGCTTACAATTTTGGTGGCTGGAAAATCCAAGTAGCACACTTGGGGTGTATCACTGTAACGGAGGAGTGGGAAAGGAGCTGATGTGCAGAAGAGACAGGTGTAGTGGGCAGGGAAAGCAGTGGGTGCAGTAGGTTCATCCTTATAATGAACTGTCTCTGGAGACAACCCAGTCTTTCAGAAGCTACCTTGACACATGCCCAGGGGCTTGAAACACCAGACACATACATGTTGTATGTGGCAGAATGGACATAAAAGTCTGCCATTAGTAGTGCTGAATAACTCCAGCTGGGCAAATAGATTTTCAGTCTGACACCCCAAATTGCTCTAACCTGTCCTCACTGGAGAAGTATTCAGTATAGAGCTTATTGGAAACAGCCAAAAAGATCTAGAGATAACTGAATACTATGCTCAAACTCTAGCATGGTAGTTTTAAAGATGTGGAGACTTCAACGATTACTAATATCCTAACTTCTGCATTTTAAAATAAGGATACACCAGTAATCCTACCTCTCAGGAGAGGAGGCTGAGGCATGAGGATCCCGAGTTCCAGGCCAACCTAGGCAACAAAGTCAAGACTTTTTCAATTAAAATCAAAATAAGGTGGCTGTTTTGCAAGCTTATAAGAATTAAGTCTGATGTGGAACAGTTCTTGTTATGATTTGGCTAAATTTCTCTTATTTTGGTCACTGTCCTGTCAACAGTCACATTGAAAACCTTAACTGCCCTCATGTCACTTAATTCTACACATTTTTGCTACTGATTGTTTTACAGATAATTCTTTTATTCTCTTCCTGTCCCCCCTCACTCTCAAATTTAATTGTCCTTAAGCATCACACATGCTCCAGAAAAGCTCTATCTCTTAGATACTTCACACAGTATTTCTTCTGTCATTAAATGATGGCTGTAGGGACTCACCGAAAAACCTTTGTCATTTCTATGATGTGCTTCACTGGAATCGAAGGCACACACCATCTTGGCTCCTAGGACTATGGTGTAGACTATGTGCTAGCTTCCCTTTATTAGTCTCTCTCTCCACTCTCTTCATAACAGTAGCTAAGTGGCCCTGCTTGAAACAAGTAGGCCATTTCATCCTTCGCTTTAGTGCATCCACAACCTACCATGTGCCAGGCTTTGTAATAGGCAATGAAAGAACAATAATAAAAGTCATTGCCTCACAAACATATTGGGGGTGGGGTGGGGAAGGAGGCGAAAACAATACAGTACAAGTGGTTTGGAGAAAAAGAGGGTAAGAAAAAAGAACAAGGGGTTGGTCATGATTCTTCAAAGGATGATGCATCAAAGCCTTTCTTACGGTGATTTTTTTTTTTTTAGAAGTACTGTCATTTGAAACCTAGGACTAAAAATTGTGCAGTATCTTCTGCCCTCTTCTCTCCCCTCCCCCCATATTTAGGGCAGGGTCTCACTATGTAGACTGGACTTGTAATAATTCTCTTATGTTCAGCCTCCCAAGTGCTGGACTTACTGGCATGCACCACCACACCCAGTCTCAATTGCCATCTCAGGAGACCTCGGGTGGGGCTGGAACTGCATGCCGGGACTGAACCCAGCCACTGAGCTCAGAGCTTCAGCAGGCGCTTTAGTCCACTGAGCTATCAGCCTAGCCCTCTTCTGCCCTTTTAAAAATATTTTGAGATAATCTTGCTAAATTGTTAAATAACCCAGGCTTTGCTTATACTTATGATCTTCCTGCCTCAGCCACCCAAAGGGATAGAATTATCACACTCAGCTTGGTAAAGTAACCTTTAATGTGGGCCCTGAATACTGTTAAGGGAATACCTAAAGGATTTCTTCAGATGTCTGACATAGGTGAAACATCAGGAGTAATGGCATTGTGACAGGGACCTGCATAAAGGTACAGGTAGTGAGAAAACACTGTAGTCTGGAATAAGAGAAAAATAGGAAATGAAGTCAGAGGTAAAAACTACAGCTAAACTCTGTATGATGGGCTAAAGTATAGATTTGCACTGAAACAGTAGCCATTATAGCTATTAAGGTTTAGTTGAAATTCAAGTAAAATTTGAAATTCAGTCCCTCAGTTGCACTGGTCACATTGCAGCCATCAGTAACTTCAGGTGGTTAATGGTTACTGTACTGGTAGCATAGAAGAGACCACCATCTTTGACATGTTACTCTGTAACCACAGAGAACATATTTAATAATACCTGAAGCTATTCTGTACTCTCAAACTGAGAGGAAAATGGTGTTATTCACCTAGTGGATAAAGCCAGAGCTGCAGGCCAGCATACCACAATGCACAAATTAATCCCCATAACAAAAAACATATCGTCTGAAGTATCAGTGACCCTGTATTTAGAAAAAAAAATCTGACTCAATCTCAGTTTCTCCAACTATACTAATAATACAATTCACTATCCATGAATAGGTGGGGTCTTTCCCCATACACTGAGAAACTAATTCAGTTGTGACAAACACCAGTTGGCTATGCTGCCATTCAATTCAGCTCAGACGCCATCTACTTGGAGTTAGTATCAGATCCCAGATAAATGGAGGTCCTCAGAATCTCCTTGGGATTCAGTTAATCTGAGTCACACAATTTACCGATGTTATAAAAATATAAAATACAAAAGAAAAATTGCATTTTCCAGCTTTGGAAGAGGCATAGCGCTTTATCTTTCTGTGTCACTAATCAGCCATGGGTTCTTTAGCTCAGTGTATATAGGAAACTGGCCTGTCACTGGATAGTTAAGGAGGTGCTGCAAAGATGAAATAGGGGCCTCAACTTGCTTCCCCTCAGAGTAGGATTTTTGACTCTTGGGATGTGCTGTGTCTAGATATCCCTCTAAAGTCCCATGTGATCATAGATGGGGCTTTTTCAGAGGTGATTCTAGAGTGTAATGCTGCAATTAAGGGTGTGTGATTACTAAATCAGCCCACTCACTGGTGTGACACCACTCTAATCCTAGTAGCCTAGAGTATAAAAGGGGAAGAAACTGCTAAGACCCCTTGTTTTCTTTCCTACCTTGTGCTGGCCATGAACTGTATTTCTTCTTAGCCACATTCCTCCTCTTCCATGCTGACCCCTGCCTTGCCTTGAAGCCAGCTGATGAGGGACTGAAACTTATACACAAACTTTGAGCCAAATAAACCTTTCCTCCCTTAACTGTGAGCATCGGGTATTTTGTCTCAGCAACTAGATATTTTTCAGAGAAAAAGAATTCCATGACTTATCCATGAAAGACATAGGCAGATTTGTTAGTCATTTACAGAGTATGAAAAAATAGAGGAGTGTTAGCTTGCTATAAAGGAGACACAGCTCTGATGACAAGCATCGAACTGGGCTGTTAATAAAAGAAGAGACTAGCTTTTATGGCTTTGCTGGGGTAGGCTGATGGCTGGACATTTCCATTGAGTCATAACTGGCTCTTTTTTTTTTCCTTGGTTCCACATTTGAGGGGATTTCTTTTCTGTGGAATACAAATTGATGGCAATTCTCACCCGTGGCTATGTTAACATTCCCTCTGATACTACAGTGAACCTGTCTTTGCAGTGAAAAGAAGGGATAAAGGGGTACATTGTACACATTGCTAAGAAAGGAAGATAGAGAAAAAGAGATGGAACCATCTTTAAAGAGTCACAGCTCATGGGTTAAAGCCTAAGAATTTCAAGTCTCTCGTTTCATGAGGGTACCTGTCCTTTTTCACCCACATGTGCCAAATTCCATGAGCTTTCACACGTTCAGCTATTGATAAGTTCTCTCACCCTTGTCCTGAGTTTTAATGGAGACTTCATTGCACAGGCATAACTAAAGAATGGATATCACATCGCAATATGATTGGACAAAATGGGTATGATTGAATGATAACAGAATGAATGGAGAAATCCAGCAAGGCCTGTTTGCTTAGACATTCTTAGCCTCCTGTGAAGCATTCTACCTCAGGGTTACTGGGTAGGACCCTTCTGGAATGAGAGGACCGTAAGACTTACCATCAAACGTGGGTAGATCAGAATTTTTTTTTGGCGAGCTCTTAGAAATGCACACAAAGATTAGCATTTCAATGACAGGTGTCCAGGAAGGGAAAGTTTATATATAGTCTCTATGGCTTGTCTGAGGGTGGGAATTCTGAACTATGAAAAAATATTTTAGAAACCCTGCTTTACAGCAGTCCTAATTGTAATCCTAAACACAGAAGTAATGCTGCTCTTGGACTCTAGGTACTGAGAGCAGCCTTCCAGCCTCAAAATTTCTTCTGTTGCTTCTTCCCAGGATACTTCTCTGTTGTTCACCCTCTCACTTTTTCAACATCACTTTGAGAAGACTTTTCTTACAACCTGTATAAAAAAGTAACACCCTCTCCACCTCCCCCTTTTTTCTTCATAGCATCCCTTAGCAGAGAATGGTTTCTTGTATGTTTCTTGTCTGCCTGTTGCAATACAAGTCCGAAAGGAATTGCATTTTTTACTAGTACAGAAAACAATGGTTGTTAAGTAGGTGCTCAATAAAGAAATTTTAAAAAATGAAACACTGACTGAATAAAAGAAAAAGTCAGGTGTGTGTTCCATGTGGTCTCTTAACACTATATATGAGCACTTACATCCTCATTACTGGCAAAAAACCTTAAAAATTGTTAAGGAGGGTATATTTCTCAGAATCAATACCTACCATAAAAAGTATTTACCAATGCTTAGTGTAAAATAAACAGTCTCTATGACTAAATGGTACCACCAAGTAATATCATTGGATAACCTATTTGTGCTTTCAATGCCTTGTTTTAAGGCCATACACGCAGTATGTATACAATTTTTGCTGACGTTTGGCTCTGATATTAACAAAACGTTAAATTTCTTCACCAGGATCTAGAGATTCGTACATTTTAGCTACTAAATGCCACTACTCTAAATGTTAAATCCTATAAAATATGGTTAAAAATGGAAGGAGGCAGAAGCAATTAAGTATGATTCCTCAGTATGCAGAGCACGAGACTTGTTTCACAGTGTATGAGTTACTGTCGCGTTAATAACACCCAAAATACATATGCAGCACCTACTGGGCACCAGGCACACATTTTCGTTCTGCCCCGAACTCTAGATCCATTTTTGAGAGAAAACTGACGTACAAAACTTGCGGCGCTCGCTCAAGTCCGGTGACTTGACTGGTGGGGCAAACTCCCGCGGTCCGGCTCTCAGAGAGCCCCATCTCAAACAGAAAAACGCCTGTCTCTCTCCCAGCACAACCGGCCACAGGGGGACCGGAGGAAGTCTGAGGAGGCGGGAGGAGGGCGGGCAGGCGTGGGATAAGAGTTACTTTTCGAAGTACAACCTTAACCCAAAATTTTTTTCAACTCGTGTAGTTCAGCAGTATCAAAGCACCACCGCGCCCAGGTTGAGGGCGGCTGCCGCCGGGCGGGGCATGGGCGGGGCGTCCTGCGTGAGCAACGCGTAGCGTCACGGGAGCGCGCGTACGCCGGGCTGGCCCCGCCCTCCACGTACTTGCGGCCGCGCGCCGCGCCGTGTCGTGGGTAGGAGGAGGTGGCCGTCCTAGCGAATTTCGGGCTTCTCCGTGTAACGGGGCCTTTTGGGGCGGGCCGGCGTCCTCTGCGTACCCGAGACCCCCTCTCCTCAGTGAGGTCCGCAGGACGTTGCTCCGAGGCATTCCGGAACCACAAGCCGGCAACACAGCCTCTCCTCTCCGGCCCCGTGGCCCCTTCCGTTCCGGGGCCTGGAACGCCCGGACCCGCTGCGCGAACGCCGGGAGCCGCACTTCCGGTGTCCGTTTCCCCGGCGCGGCTCCCGTGGCCCCGGCAACTTTATCGGCGCGGTTTTCTCCCCGCTTCCCGGGGGTCCGAGATGCCGGGGCTCAGTCTGCGGGAGAGGGAAGGCTGTTGTGACCTGCTCGGCCTGCTGGGCGACGACGAGATCACGGCCCTTTGCGACACCGTCACCAGCCGCCTGGTGCTGCCTGTGGACCGCCAAGGTAAGACCCGCCGCCGCCCGGGGCGTGCGGGGCTCGGCCCCCGGGCTGGCTCCGTCCCGCGGGCGGCATCCACCGGTCAGCACACAGGCGGAAGGTGGCGTCCCGGGCGCTCGCCCTGGTTACGGGCAGAGCCGGGGGTGGGTGACTTCGCGGAAGCCGGGGTGTTGACCCTAGCGGGCAGTTTCGGTCAGCTGAAAGTCAGCCTGGGAGGGGAAGGGAATCGCGCGCCCTGCGGGTCCGGCGCTTAGGTGGACACCTGCTGAAACGAAAGGACGGAGGGTTTGAATTGAGGGCTCTTTGAAGCCGAAAGATTCCATGGCGATTTTGTGTACAAGGTATCAGAATCAGATACACGTTAGATTGATTTCAAGAATCACTGGGATGAAACTTTGGGCATTTAAGAAAATCATTTGTATATTTGAGCAGTGAACATTAAAAAAAGAAAGGCATTCCTAAAACTTTAAACCAAAAAATTTTGGATTAATATAGTTCCGTAACATAAATTGTACATGTTAATTGCTTTCTTGCAGTTATCCTGTGAATTTAAAATTGCAGTAGGTAAAAATGCTGGAGATAATTGGTAGTGAATCTAAAAGCAAATAACTAATTACAAAATTATTTAAATGATTTGAAGATACAATTTAGGGGGGAAAAAAAAGCATATAAAAAAATACACAATCCTGGGGAAATAACTCGGCGGACTAAGCGCCTGTGTGGCAAGCTCAAGGACCCGGGTTCTGTCCCCAGTACTGCATGCCATGCCATCCGCGGAACCCTGTGTGGCCGGCCTGTAATGCCAGCGCTGGGGAAGCTGAGACAAGATCACTTTGAGTCCGAGCAGCATAACGAGACCCTGTACCAAATAAAAGATTAATTTTTTGTTTTTTAAATTAAAAGATAGTCAACCTTCGTAGATAAAATCTGGAAGTAAAGGCTTTTCTGTGTGTCAATTTTTTTATTTCATTTTATTCTAGGAAAGGCTCTACAGGGTCTCAGCGTAGATCGGACTCAAAGTGATTCTTCAGTTTACAGCCTCCCAAGTGCTGGAATAATGGGCATGTGCTACCATGCCCAATCTCAATCTCCCTCTCAGCAACCTGGGAGGGAGGGGGGACTGCAGGTGTCTCTGCCTCTGCCTAAGCAGGCGCTTTAATCCGCTGAATTGTTTGGCCTGTTCTCAGTGGGTCAAATTGATGAAGCATTTAAAACAAAAACTTTGCTTGTTGGTTATTAGATGAAGCAACTCTGTCAACTACTGAGGGAACGAAAATTACAACTGTTCCGTTGGAAAACAAATTTGACATTATCTCTTCAAATGAAAGCTTACACACTTGCTCTAGACCATTGGTGCCCCTGTCTCTGGACAGTTCGTTATCACTGCTCTAGACTCTGGTTTATCAGACGTAAATGTGCCCTTGAATCCCAGTGCGGTAGTGTGGGCAGGCCCCAGAGGTGTGTTCTGGATACCTGCCCTGGTGCTGCTCGGCTGCACTCTGCTGTGCAGTGGCAGACTTGGAGGAGGATAGCACTGGTAGTAAGAGGACAGGCGCTGTATAGGTCTGGAAGTACGTTGTGCTGTTTCCCAACAGTGAAAAGGAATTAACTAGAGTTAGTTATCCAGACAGATTACTGTCAAAAATAGCACTCAATGAAAAGCTGATTCCAAAAGTCTACACATACTAATGTGTTAACTTCATAGAACATTTTAAAATGTCACACTACGTTGTTTAGAAGCAGTTATTTATGCTATGAAGTTATAAAGAAAAGCAGGAAATATTAAATAATATGGAGTAATAGCTACCCAGTAAGATGAGTGAGAAGGTAACATGGCACTAGGGAGATGCAACATAGGGTATTAAAGATACTAGTAAGTGTTTATTTTAATAGGTATTATGTAGGAGTACATTTTATTGTCGTTCTGTGTACCTCACAAATATAAAAAGTCTTTTTGTTGTTTGAGACAGGGTCTGTCTTTGTAGTTTAGGTTGGCCTGGAATTTACTACATAGCCCATGCTGGCCTCCAACTTGTGATCCATTCGTTTCAGCCTGTCAAGTGCTGGGATTATACGCATACATCACTTTGCCTGGCTTATGATTTTTTTTTTTTAATTTTTTTTTTCTGTATTTTAGGGTAGGGTCTACAGGGTGTTAGGGGTCTCACTAGTAGAGCGGACTTGGTGATTCTCCTGTTTACAGCCTCCCAAGTTCTGGGATTACATGTGCCAACAGCCCAGTCTCAATCACCCGCTCAAGGCGCCCTGGAGGCAGGGCCAGCGCAGCAGGCCCAGGGATTGAACTGTTGGCACCTGCGTCTGCTTGCAGGTGCTTTAATCTGCTGAGCTATTTGGCTGGTCCTTTATGATAAATATTTTAATTAAAAAAAAAAATAAATGTGGGTTCTGCCACTTCCCAGAGATATGACTCTTCATATCTTGTTTATCTTCAGCTCTGAGTATTTAGATTGAGAAAATTGATTCAAGCTTCTTTGATGTCTAAAATACTGTGCTTTTACTGATTTTTAAGAGGTTTAAACAAATTCATATCTAATGGTCTTATTAGAAAAAAACATACTTTTTCTGACTTCATTTGTTCTTAAAACCCTTCTTCAAAAAATTGTTCTAGTGGGGCTGGAGAGATAACTTAGAGGTTAATCGCCTTCCTGGGAAGCACAAGGACCCAAGTTCAGTTCCTGGCCCCACATTCAGTGAAGTCTTGGCCTCAGGTGCCTAGGACACTGTCTTGGCCCCAGAGGTAGGCATTCACTGTGTGACCCAGAATAGGACTTGGTGGCTCATGCCTACATTTCTGGCGCTCAGGATGTTGAGCCAGGAGGATCTGTTTTGAGTTTGAGACCAGCCTGAGGCTACAAAAGTGAGTACAGGTCCAGCCTGAACTGCATACTAAGACAGTCTCAAAACAAAACAAAATAAAATAAAAGTACTAAAATTTTTTATTTTTTTTACTTTAGGGAAGGGTCTACAGGGTGTTCAGGGTCTCACTGCTAGGTGGGACTCATAGCGATCTACCTGTTTACAGCCTCCCAAGTGCTGGGATTATAGGCAGGTGATACCACCCAGTCTCAGCAGGGCCGGGGCCAGTACTGTGCTCACTGTTCTAGAATTTTGCTGTCACTTACAGAAAGTAGAACTTTTTTGAATAAGGATATTTAAGTCATGAAATTGAAATCCCTACAACCCACTTCTTGTTTTAAAAATAATAACAATCCTATTTGCAAAAGCAAATACCATGATGAGAGTTGACTTTGTGGTAGAATTCCTGCTGACATTTGGCAAATTTGTTAAGTGCCACATGATTTTTTTATTAATCATTGTAATTTTGTTCTAGATGCTATTCGGGCAATATTAGCATACAGTCAAAGTGTAGAAGAACTTCTGAGGCGTAAAAAAGTCCACCGAGAAGTCATATTTAAGTACTTGACAAACCAGGGGATTGTTATTTCTTCCACTATTGAAAAACATCGTCTTATTCAACTTGCAAAAGAATACTGGGAATTGTTAGCAAAATACCAATTGAATGATACTTCAGAGCCACACACAAAGAAAGAAGCTGCCCAATTCTTTGAACAGGTAAACAGATCTACACATACATTCTGAATTTTGTTCTGTCTGAAGATCCATAGATAATCCTAGATCTGGGGAAGATAGTTAATAATACTTAAATTGTACAATTTATTTGTATCTTATCACTACCCCATAACTTGCATTTGTCTCATTACTCTTTTCTCGTTGATGGGACAAATGTCCAACACTGAAAATTAGGGAAGGAAAGGTTTGTTTAGCTCAATTACTGGAGGTTTCAGACCATACTCCTCTGGCTCCAAGGCAGAGTGGCACATAGCAGAGAGCACCCTTTCATGGTGGTGGCAAAGAGCTAGAGCAAAGGGAGGGAGTGGCAGCAGCTCAGGCAGCTCTCTAGCCTCTCCTCTCCTTACATTGTAATACAAATTGCCTGCCTGGGCAAGTGCAGCATCCCACCCACAGTAATCAATCACAAACTCCAGAAGCATCTCATGACTTATTGAGGCTTTGGGGGGACACCTAGACATGAATCAGAACAGCTTCGTAAAAAAAATTGGTATTTAATAATTATTGATATATGAAGGAAAAATTTTTCCTCCCTTATCAAATGATAACTATTGGACTTTTTGAAAATAATTTTAAGGTTAACTTCATTTTAATTCAGACCCTGGTTCTCAAATTTTTTTCTATTTCAAAAAACTATAGATGAGAAGGGAGTCTTGGAATGTAGAGAGATAGAAAGTAGACAAGAAATGGAGGAAGGAAAAAGGAACACAATAGGGAGTAAATATGCATGTATGTGTACAAATTTCCCATGATGAATGTAGTTATTATTTATTGCAAATAATTTAAGAAAGAACTATTGTAAGTCTTATTATGTTTTTAAAATTCCATTGCTACTAATGCAAAAATTTCTTGAGAGATCCTGAAATATTTAGCTCAAAAAAATTTTCTTCAGCCTACATTAGCTGTTGGTATTTTTTTGTGAATTTTAGATATCAAATGAGAATTTAAATGTTAACCAACTGAAGACAATTGTTTTGTTTTTACATTAGTAAAGGATCAAAGTACTTTTTAAATTACTGTGTGGAGAAGAGAATGAGCTTTAGAATGATACAGATGTTATTTCAGATTTTGGTTAGTGGTATACAAAGTGTGTGAGATTAGGCAAATAGTTTGATCTTTCTGAGCTTTATTTTCTTCATCTATAAAATGATAAGTGGTATAAGTTATGAGATGATAATACAAAGCCCCTAACACCAAAATCAGAATTGTAACAGTGCTGTGTCATAGATTTATTGTGGAGAGAGTTCAGAGTATATGTTTTAAAGATGGTAGAAATGTTTATCCTAACTTTATTGAAATATAAATTACAGCAGAGTACATCCACTTGAAGCATATGCTTTTAGGGTTGTGACGGGCAGATTGGTTCAAAATTAAGAGAAAATGCTCATGTATTTCACTTATCATCATTAATGCCGGTATTTTAAAGGGCCGTGTTTATTTGAAATGATTTGTCCATTTCATCAAAGACTTCAAATTCATAGATATTGTATGAACAGTGTCTTCATTACTCTTCTACTTATTTTTGGAGCGACGGATTCTTTGTATTGCGCAGACTAGCCTTGAACTCTTAGGGTCAAGCAATCCTGCCTCAGCTTCTGTAACTGTTATAACGAGGATGTACTATTGCACCCAGCTGTGGCCTTATTAATTAAAAGTTTCAAACTTTTTGATCTAGCAAATGCTAAAATAAGTTCTATCTTTTTAAAAGCAGTTTGTATAGACCTGATGTGTTCAGTAAGATCACATATTTATTTCTCTTTGCTGTAATCAGTATACTAAAACTTAGCTCTGAAACAATCTAGATTTACAAAAAGTAAATGTGAGAGTTATATCTTAGTTTTGTTTTTTATTTTAATCAGCAGGAAGAAGAAGATAAAAACGCTGAAAAAGTTGATTTTCGTCGCCTAGGAGAAGAATTTTGTCACTGGTTCTTTGAACTTCTAAATTCTCAGAATCCTTTACTGGGACCACCTCAAGATGAGTGGGGGCCACAGCATTTCTGGCATGACGTCAAACTTAGGCTTTATTACAGCACGTCAGAACAGAACATAATAGACTATCATGGAGCAGAGATTGTGAGCCTTCGCTTGCTGTCATTAGTGAAGGAAGAATTTCTTTTTCTCAGCCCTAATTTAGATTCCCATGGATTAAAATGTGCTTCTTCTCCCCATGGATTAGTTATGATTGGAGTTGCAGGGACTGTCCACCGAGGGAACACTTGTTTGGGCATTTTTGAACAAATCTTTGGACTTATCCGTTGTCCTTTTGTGGAGAATACTTGGAAAATCAAATTTATTAACTTGAGAATCGTTGGAGAAAGTTCCTATGTTCCTGGAACAGTACTGAAACCTGCTCTGGCGTTTGAACAGAGCGATCTGGAGGCCTTTTACAATGTAATCGCTTCGTGTGGTAATACTGAAGTAAGACTTAATGTAAAGCAGGCATTGAACAATGGAACTGGAGTACAGGCTCTATGTGGTGGAAATGAGACATTCTTAAGCAAAAGAGAACCTCCTGACCTTCCAAAGCACTGACACTGTATATCATCCAAAAAAAGTTTATCCACAAGTTCTTTCAAATACATCAGTAATTTCTAAGTGATTTCGTATGTGAGGATTGATGTATTTTTAGTTGAAATATCTTTCTCCACTACACACTTACATATTATGTGAATATTTGTACCCGGATTGTAGTAAATGTTCTGAGAACTTACTGCAATTCATCAATAAGTCCCACTGTAGATGTTGTAGTTAACTTTGTGCCTTAGAAACTAGTATTTTTCATTATGCTGTTCCACCACTGCGTGTGCTTCCCATGTGGGAAAGGATTGTGTTCAGAGCTTCCTTAAGTTACTCATTGACTTTTGTCTCAATGCAGACATTGGATTTCACTCCTCTTTTTTTTTTCAGTAACTTAAATGTTGCAGAGTTACTTAATATAAACAGTTCTTTTAGAAACCCAGATGACACTCATGCAAAAACCCAATAATTTAGCAAGGCAAGAACAATTTACTGCCCCATTAAATATTTATACAACATTTTTCAAAGTTACAGCTCTTGTCCAAGCTAAATACCTCTGATAATCTACAATGTATTTTATATTATTTTGGGTGATGATGAATGTTATTCTTAAAATAGACCTTGTTACCTAGCTTTAAGGTAGGAGCTTAAGCTAACAACCAATATCTGCTACAACATAAATGAAACATGCTGTTGAAATTTTAAAGGGATTCCTATTTCTGAATTATTATTGTTATTCTTGATTAATCTTGTCAGACATGACTGTGTGCCCCCCAAAAAACCTAGTGAACTTATAACATGGATATATATACACATGTGTATACCTACATTCCACATTGTAATCATATTAAGAATTATCTCCAATTTGTGTTACTAGGGCTGAATTACAAGAGTGTGTTGCCAGTTTAATAATAGATGCTTTAATTTTTAAATTACTAATAACCCAGCAAGTATTTGATCCTAGATTTAAGTAAGGAGTTTTAATTCATAAAAGTGCTATTTGGGAATAAAATTCAACTAGAAAGTACAATGATGTATATGTTAAGATTTAACATATGTCATGATCCCCTGAGACGACTGGTACAAATATTGGAAGCAGGAGAAAACCACTCTCTTTTTTGTATATTTAATGAGATTGTTCTTATAAGGAATACAAATTGGTATGTCCAAAAATAAGAACTTTATAAAGAAGGAAATCCCATTTGTCTATGTAAGAACAATATATTGTTAGATTTAATTTCCATTGTCTTATTCTTAAAATTTTAGGAATTTAACAGAAAGCAAATTTTACTGCTTCTAGTTAATACTGTAGTGAAATACAATCATATATAAAGAAAATAACATTTAAAATAGCTACCCATTATAATTTTATAGTATAAATAATCAGATTAAAAGTATATAACTGCTGGATTTGAAGTCTCAGTTTTATGAAGTACTACTGGAAAGTAAACATTGTGAGCAAAGGATAAAAATAGTTTTTAAGGTGAAAACAAAGACTTTCATTGTGCTTCCATTGCTTGTACAGAGATAGGTATTCCATAGATATTAAAGATAGGAATGAGAGAATAATATTCATTCAAAGCCTTATATATTCCAAGACCTTTGTTAATCTATTAATGACAGTGTGTAGTGTATGTGTTAAGTGCTCAGTAAGTATTCATTGAGTGAAGCCAAATTTGTTTTCTAGATTAAATGAACTCTAGTACAGCTAACACTGGTAGATTATCAACATGTGATATAACTGACAGTGATAGAATTGCCAAGGTATTATTGTTTTTATAAAAATGAAACTGAGGCTCCAAAAATAGTATGCTGACTTCACAGTTTCGTTACGAAGATCACAACTTTTTTTTTTTTTTTTAAATCTTTTATTTGGTACAGGGTCTGTATATAGTTCAGACTCATAGTGATCCTCCTGTCTTAACCTCTTCAGTGCTGGGATTACAGGTGTGCACCACCACACCTCCTTTTGGTGGCTACTCAGCATTGTGCCTGTATGCCATGTGGTACCAGGGATTGAATGAGTCCTTGCACTTGCCAGGCAGGTGCTTAGACCCCAGTCCCTTTTGTTGTAAAATTATAAAGCTGATGTTGTATTTTGTTTCCAATCTGATGACTAGTACCTTATTTTAAAATAATTTAAACCTATCCTTAATTTATCCAAATGATCCATCCAGATTAGATGCTTTTTTTTGGAATCCATGATTCTACCTGGTGTTGGGATTGTACACCTTCTTAGAAATTGAATTTTGCAGGGCCAGTGAGATAGCTCAGTGGACTAAAGGGCCTGCTTAGGTAAGCTTAGGCAAGTGCAAGGACCCCTGCTTGATCCCGGGCACCACAGGCTGTACCAGCCCTGCCCCCCAGGCAGGGTGAGTGGGCCACAAAATAGAAATTGAGTTTTGAGCGCCATTAGAGGCCCAGTGTGCTGAGAAGGTGTTGGAGTCCGGGCGTGATGGCACATGCCTATAATCCCAGCACTAGGGAGGCTGAAAACTGCAAGTCTGAGCTGTAGTGAGACCCTACACACACAAAGAAATTTGAGTTTTGATTTAAAAGGAATTTACTTCTAAAGGAACTTAGACAATTGTATTTTCATTACTTCCTCATAAACGGTGGTTATTGAGAAACTTTGCACCCTTCAAATAATTTGCATAATACATTTTAAGTATACTATGAATAGTGTGTATGTTTCTATACAATATGAAAATATTCTGTGTTGTATATATAATAAAAGTATGAACTTTAGCATATTTTTAGTTATTTGAAATTCTGAAACTAGTTAAAATTTTTTCCATGTGTATATGCATAATATATTTTCCAACTTTTAATCAAGAAGCTTCATGGCCAAATTAAAGACTACCAGTGCATGTAATGCCCACTTTATGGTAGCTTGATACAGAGTTGAATTTTATGATTCTTTGAAGCAATAGATACTCAAATATTTCATTTGGACTCGCAACACCAAGCTACCAATACAGAACGACCCATTCCATTTTACACTTTGTGCAGTATTTAATGAATATTCCAAAAGGTGTTAAACACTTTTAAAAGGGCTTTGTGGGGCAGGTGAGATAATCTCAGCAGACTAAACGCCTGCTTAAGCAAGCTCCGGGACAAGGTTCAATCCCTGGCAGCACATGCCACACCGGCCCTGTCCCCAGGGCCAGCTGAGCCTGTGGCTGACACTGGACTTAGTGTTGTACGCCCATAATCGCTGTGCTAGGGAGGCAGAACAGGAGGATTGCTACATGTCTGAGCTTCATAGTGAGACCCAGTACCAAATACATTTTAAAAAAAGGGCTCTATGTTAAATAATTTTGCCCTATTACTTCTCAGCCTTTTGGTTAAGATCAAGTGTAAATCATTTTGCCCAAGTGTAAGCCCGTGGAAGTATTCTGAGCATGGTGGCAAGGTAGGTGTGAAATGCTTTTAAGTAATTAAGGTATATTAAATGTTATTTTTATTGTATTTTCAATTTTTGGATTTATAACCTCATTGTAAATTGAAGGAGAAAAATAGTAAAATAATCAAATATGGATAATTGATTCAAAGAGACCAAGAGGGAAGTTGGCAAATATTTGAGAGTGACACAGGTGGCTGAGCATATAACCTCAGTGGCAGTACATGTGCTTAGCAATTATGAAGCCGTGGGTTCAGATCGCAGACCAAAAGAAAAACAAAAAGACATTTGAGATAAGTGGCAAATATGGTATAGATTTAATCTGTAGGAATCATGAATGCACATGGGTACTGCTCCTAAACTCAGTGGATATTGTTCCAGGAAGTGTAACATTAACATTTGTCTAGCAAAAGGAAAGTTGTGCTATGCTTGATGCACTGATTAAAGCAGTTCAGATGTTAGATTACAGAAACAAGATAACAAAATCTAAGTATGTAAGAACTTCAACCCTGAAACTGCCAGTGGAGCAATCATAAAGTCACAGGACATCATTGGACTCCTGGAAATTAAGAGAAATTACAGTATAGACCACAGTTTTAAGAGCCATCTGTATGTTTATAGCAAGAATTCAGGATTAAGAAAAAAAATTTAAAGAACACATCAGTGTTTTCTCCTAAACATTCTTTCAACTTGGGAAACGTTTGTTGAGCATTTAATGAGCACTAGGCTTTTTCTGATGGAGGGTACTGAATGCACAAAGTTGATTTCTTTTAGATTCTGATAATCTCATTTTGTTTAATTTATATAACTTTTACTGTTTAATAAAGAGTCTATTTTATTATCAAGGGCTTCCTTGTGATTTATTCCTGATGCCCTTACTATATTAACTATTTTTTATCTTTTGATATTTATATAAAAGCTTAGGGGTCGGCCAGAGAGCTCAGCATACTAAAGCTGTTTGATCCCTGGCCTGCCATGCTGGCCCCGCGCCCAGGGCAAAACAGTGGTTGAGACTGGGTGTGGTGGTACATCTGTAATCCCAGCGCTTGGGAGGCAGAAAAGCAGGAGAATCACTATGATCTGATCTATTTAGTGAGACCCTGTAGACCCTGTCCTAAATACATTAAAAAAATAGATTAAATCCTAGCTCTGGACTAGATAATCTGTTTCTAAAAGATTGATGATTCTTGGGAAGTCTGTTAAAGTAACTGGTGGTATTGTAGGGAATAAAAATATAGAAATTTTTCTCACATGATTCATGTATATTTTCCAAACATTATAAGTATAATTCTCACATATTTCAACTCTTAGATGTGAAGCCTTTTACTTAAACATTCCATTCACAGTATCACTGTGTACACACACACTGAGGCTTGTGCTTCTCATTTCACCACGAAGTTGTGTTTACCATCACATTCTTCAATGCTTATTAAGTTTTCACTCTATAGTTGATCTCTTATTCACTGTATTGGTTTATTAAAAATGATTAGTGGCAAATACATTTCATAAAGATGCCATAATGTACATGGTGGAATTTGAACAAATAATTACATTTGTGCAAGAGGTTCTGTGGGTGTGATATATCAGACAACCCTTAAAACGAAAAAGGGTAAAGATGACTATCTAAAATTGTTTTTGTTCTGTAATCCATTCACCATTAGTGAATAACATGTCCAATATTTTTATGTCACTACCAATGTTTGTGTATTATTTTAAAAGCACACACTGATTTCTCTGGTAAATATATTAGGAGAGTTACTATTTTCCTGATTGTTAAGTAATACATTCTACTTTATAATTTTTCATGTGAGATGACTAAATACAAAATTATAAAAGCATTATCCAGAAGTCTATTCTTTACAACCATTACAGGATGGAATGGTGGTACACTTGTAATCCCAGCTGCCCAAGAGATGAAGTGGGAGGATTTTACCACTAAGTTAAAGGCTAGCCCATCTAAAGTAGTGAGACCCTAATTCAAAAAATAAGTAAGTACAAAGGGCTGGAAATGTAACGCAGTTCCAAAGTTTGATTTGTGCACAAGGCTGGCTGTTCATTGTCCAGGACCATGGTGTTAATAACAAATAGTATAAAACTCATTGAAAAATTTGAAAATGTTGTTTCAATATTAAATATAATGACAAACTATCAGAAAAGTTCTTTCTAAAATAAAATAGCAAGTAACTAGGCTGTGGTGACCCCTGCCTATAATCCTACCTACTCAGGAGGCTGAAACAGGAGGATACAAGTTTGGGTCAATATGTATAACTTAGTGAGACCTCCTCTTAGAGTTAAATGAAAAGAGCTGGGGATATAGCTGAATGCTTGAGTACTTGCCTAGCATGTACAGGGTCCTGGGTTCAGTCCCCAGCACCAGGGAAAGAAAAAAGCATTATTCAGTGACAGTATAGAAGATCAGTTTTTATTTGATGCATTCTTTTTTGAATTTGATGTGACATTTTATTTTTTACTACTCCAAAGCAGGACATTTTTTTTTTTTTTCTTTTTAACAGAACAAAAGAAAACATTAGAAATGATACAGAATTTCACTAAACAAAATTACTATCCCATGTTCATTGAGAACATGTTTCACTTTTCAGGAAAAACCCATTGAAGTGGGTTTTTTTTCATTATAGATAATGAATCTATAAATCATTATTTGGCATGTGTGTTGGAAATGGGGATGGGAAGTCTTCACCAACTTCTTAATTATCCCTGAAGAAGTAAAAATAGTCTATATATGCAAGAAAAAAATATATGTACAAGTAATGAATACACTTTTGGCATATTTTGCCACAGACATGTATTACTCAGAACACATACAGATGTGAACAAATACTAGAGATGGTTAACAGTGAAGAATTAACACTACTCAAGTTTGACTTTTGCCCTGTCTCCTAGGATGGCTTCCCATGCTCTTGCAACATTTTGCTGGATGGGAGTCATCTCTAGCATCTAAGGCCATGGACCAATGTTACAACCTGATTTACAATGGGAAGTTTGGACTGTGCTGTATCATCTCCAACTTCAGAGAAACTGGAGATCAAAGATAATGGCCTAATTGCTGGGAGGAGCTGCAGACTAAAAGTTGGCAACACAATCAGGTGATCAAGGCTACTATAAGAGCTGACTATCAAAGGCTGGTGACAAGGGAAGAGATGACACTATCCATGACACCGGAAGTCCGTGACCAGAGGCTGCACATCTGTATGCCTCCTACACTCACCCCTATGCACTCGCAATGTTTTACTTTAGGTATAACATGGTTCCATGAAGGGATACCCAGATTACTGTTAAAACATTTCTGGGTATGTCTGTGAGGATATTTCTAGAAGAAATTGGTGTCTCAATCAGTGGCTGGAGTAAGGAAAACTGCAGTGGGCTAATGCCCCAGGTAGAACACAGGATAGAGGAGAGCACATTTGTTTTCTTTCTTCTGAAGCTGGTGCACCCACCCATCTTCAGCAGCACTTGGGCATCAAAATCTGGCCTCTTCGCCCTTTGCATCTGAGACTTGCACCTGCAGCACTCTCTGGTGCTCAGGTTTTCAGCCTCAGAATAAAACATGTGGGCTTCCCTGATTCCCTGGCTTTAGACCTGTGACACACCGCTCTCCTGCTTCACTCGACTCTGCACGTGGTGGGCAACATGTCCCTGGACATCAAGCCACCAAAAATCATATCGGCTAATGTATCACCTTTTACACCTATCCGTGCTTCTCTGCTGAGCCCTAAATAATACAGATGTACCACTAAGAATACTGCAGTTCTAGAAGAGCAGAATTTCTTTATTTTTTAAAGAGAATAAAGACATAGAAAAAAAATTAGAAATGGTACAAAATTTCACTGAACAAAATGATTAGAGTTCAACAATGGTTGTTGCATCACATATTGTTGTCTTCAAATTAGTTGTTCAGATCACCAGATTAAAAGCATGCAAAATTGGTCCAAAAATTAAAAAGAAGAGAGAATTTTAAAGATGAATTTTCTGACTTGAATTTGGAGTATCTGGAATTGATTAGCCTGAAATCTGATTAAACTGAAAAATGCAAAGGACTCCATTTCTTTCATACTCCATTACCAATCAGGACGGAATATTTTAACTGTTTGTTTGTGTATATACACACTTACACATATGCACACTCACATTCACATTCACACACACACATTTCTTTGTGTTTAACGCAGAAATTGCATAATAAAAATGGGGAATTTTTCTTCCTGTCCTGAATTTTTATTTTAAAAAATGCTTTCTGCGGAACTTCATTGACTCTAGCTATTATGCCACTGGAAATCAGATTTAGTTCTCTAATATTCATTGAAGTCAATATATTCAGTGCCATAATGATAACTGATTTTTTTGTTTAAATGTGTTTAGGATAGGGTCTACAGAGTCTCACTATGTAGATTGGACTCCTAGTGATTCTATTGTTTTCAGCCTCCCAAGCACTGGTTTTACAGGCACACGCCACCAAGCCCAGGCCCAATCACCTTATCAGGTCACCCCCGGGGGGTGGGGCCAACATGGCACGCTGGGGATCAAACCCTGCCCACTGTGCTCTGCCTAAGCAGGCATTTTAGTCTGCTGAGCTATCTTGCCAACCCTTAATCATAATTCATAGAACTCAAGGATTCAGTACAAAACACCTGTCTGTAAATCTAAACAGAAACCTTATTTTTGGTATTTTGGAAAACTTTCCCATTTATTATTTATTTATTTATTTATTTATATTTATTTGTGGTACTGGGATTGACCTTAGGGCCTTGTGCTTGGCAGGCAAGTGCTTATTCTATTGAGCTATCTCCCTGGCCTGCCCTTCTGTTTAGACAGGTTCTTGCAATAGTATCACTGAGTCAAATTAACTGAACTTATAAATTAGCATTTAGAGACCAATGTGAGGTTTATGTCAGGCTGACATAAAGCATACAGAACCGGGAAGAAATAGGAATCCGGAACATGGAGTTTAAATGTGTGAGTAAAGTATTTTGACTTCACTTGAACTTCCTCAGGTAATGACCATGTTCTGTATCTTTTTCCTATTCTGTATTTTGGTAAGTACTTAACTGTGTACAGATACATGCATTTGTTGAAACTCTTCAAATGCACACTTGAGTTACGGGTTGTGCTTTATATAAATTTTACATACACGTAAATATTGAACTGCAATTGAAGATGTTGTTAAAAGATAAATTTAGGCAACATTCACATTTTAAAGAGGTTACTGAAGAAGATAGGGACATTGAAGACAGGGAGTGACAAACATGAAGTCATTTGGGCTCCACAGAAGAGATTCAAGGAGAAGATACATGGTATTGACAGATTAAACATGGAAAATACTTAATTTAGTTAAAGCAAAGCAGTAGTTGAAATCCATAGTTGTGATTACTGGGGGGTGGGGTGTTTCTGATAAATTCTTGGATTGGCAGTTTGTTGGCTGTTTTTATTGGGTTTGCTTAAATTTTGTTTTACTAGAATAGAAGCATTTAAGTTGTGTTGGATTTTGATGTGCCTACATAACTTTATGTATTTATTGTCTTTTTCAGACAGGGTTTCATTTTGCAGTGTAGGCTGGGATTTAATTCACATCAGCCTCCTCCCTCAGCCTCTCAATTGCTGGGATTACAGGTGAGCACTGCCATGCCTGAGTACAAAACAGTTTAGAGCACTGCACAACCTTCTCCATCCAATGGTCTCCCAAACAATTTTTTGTGTGTGCATGTTCAAATAGTTAGAAGTGTGATGGTAGGGCTTGTGAGGTAGCTCAGTGGATTAAGAGTCTGCTTAGGCAAGCACAGGGACTGCAGTTCAATCCAAGGTTCCACATGACACACTGGCACTGAGACCAGGCATGTTGATGCATACCTATAATCCCAGTACTGGAGGGCGGGCACTGAAAACAGGAGGATCACTATGAGTCTGAGCTGCATAGTGAGACCCTGTACCAAATAATTAAAAATAAATAAGCATGATGGTACCTGTAATTTATTCTGAAGTGCTTCTTTATATAAAATGGATTAATTGGTTCAGGGAAGGATCAACAGATAAATGCTTTAAACACAAGATTAAAATGTTAGTAGTAGGATCTTGTGATAAATACACATATTCTCATTGAATATTTTTTCATTTAAGTCAGTCTTGGTGGCATACATCTATAGTTCTAACTTCTTAGAAAGCTGAGGCAGTGGAATTTCCAGTTTGAGATCAACCTAACAAACTAGCCATACCCATACCAACAGCAAGAACAGCAATAAATTCTTTCAACTTCTTTCTTTTTCTTTTTTTTTTTTTTTTTTTGGCAGGACCAGGGATTGAACTCAGGCCCTTGCTCTTGCCAGGTAAGCCATTATTATACTGAGCTATCTCCCTAGCTCAACTTTTCTTATGCTTGGAAATGTCTGTAGTAAAATATTGAAAGAAAAAAATTAAGGAAAATTTTTATTTGCATATTTCAGGTAAATGATTTTATTTGCCAGAGCATTATTTTAGTTTGGCATTAATTTATCTGTTTATGCCAGAATTACACTGATTAGTTAAAATTCTCTTGCAATATAATGATGTGATTTTAAATCTTTGTGAAATCCTCTGGAAAATGAAATGCAGCCATTTTTAACTTGTTATTGCAAGTTAAAAATCTCGACCTTTGAGCCAGGCATGGTGGAGCATTATGGGGCTGAGGCAGGGAGATTTCTGACAGTACAAGAAGGCCTGTACTAAGTAGTGAGCTTAAGCCCAGCCTGAGCTAACGGCCAAGACCCTGTTTCATAAAAACAATCAAAGAAACCAAACATGTAGACTTTTAAGAAATATCAGTTCTTTTAACCAATATAAGTCTGAATGAGTTACCTGTAATGAATGCAACATTCTAATTAACAATTTTTCTACATACATGACACTACAATGAATGCAATAAATATTGAAGAGTGGAGCAATAGTCAATTTTTTCAAAACTAAGTGAATTTGAGTAATAAAAACTTTTAGAGGTTGCCAGTAGTTTTGTTTTTGACAGTGTCGTTAGGGCTGGCCTTACACTCCACATATATCCCACCACATGCTGCGCCAGCCCTACCTGTGGGCATGCCAAGCCAGCCACTGAGACCAGGCGTGGTGGCACAGGCCTGTCATCCCAAAGCCGGGGAGATTAAAACAGAAGGGTATGAGTCCAAACTGCATAATGAGAGCCTGTACCAAATATATAAAAAATAATAATTAACAAATATTAAAACCCTTGTCATGACTTGTGTCTAGAATCCCCCGTCCCATAAAGCTTCATGCAGCCATAGGTGGGCCGTCGTGGCTGGCTGCTCTGTAGTGTGTGATGTTGGTACAGTGGCATAATGCAGTGCTTGGACCACGGGGTGCTAGGCTTCAGGGTGTGAGCGCTGCCTGCCCCGAGTAGCCTGGATATGGCCAAGCGGTAGAAGGAACAGCGCTTGCCCTTGTTGCTGTGCTTTCTTCTGCCCGCCATGATCTCTTTCTCCCCTGTGCTTCCTGTCCGCTGTGAAACCTTGCCTTGAAGCCAGCTGCAGAAGGATTTTAAAGGTCTACAAACTGGGAGTCAACAAACCTTTCCTCCTTTAACTTTGGGTGTCGGGTATTTTGTCTCTGCAATGAGAAAAGTAGCTAAGGCAACTCTGTCTTCCCCTATTTAATAATGCTGCTGATTAGCACATCTTAAGGTAGAATGTGGAAATTTAGTGACATCTTGTGGCCAAGATTTTTGTCTGAGCACTCTCATTACAACACGAGGATGGATTTATAATTGCGGATTTCCAACTGGAAAACACGTTCTCTGTATACTAGATGGCTTTCTGGAAAGTGAAGCTCATCTTAATGGTTTAATGTAACCACTGTCCTGGTCCTCAGTCCCTGTTGCACTCTCCTTCAGTAGACTGTACCTGACACCTCCCAGCTTTATCATTTCTTTTAAAATCCTCCTTGTACAATAACTCTTTCCCAATTTACAAAAGAAAAAACTATGTTTTACCTCTCAGTGCATTGCTCTGCAATTCAACAAAAAGCTTAACAAGGAGAATTTTTAACTATTGGTGTCTGTATTAGTTATCTTTTATCACAGTAAAGAAACTCCTGATGCAGTCTATTTATAAAGTAAAGAGAGATTTATTTTGGCTTATGGCTTTGGTGTTTCAGATCCAATAATCGGCAGCCCTGTTGGTTTAGATCTATGTAAAGAGAAAGATGGGAGTGTCTGTAAAAATGAGGGCTCAAAACATGAGCTAGTGTAGGGAGGAGGATGGGGACTAGGTGGAGAGAGAGAGGCAGGGAAGGGAAGGGAGTGAGAGAGAGAAGGAGGAAGGGAGTAGGAAAAGGGGCAGGTAGGGAGGGAGAGAGAGAGAGACAGAGGCAGAGAGATGGAGGGAGGGAGGGAGCGAGGGAAGAAGGGGAAAGATAAAAAGACAGGGTGGGAAGGAGGGGGAGGGAAAGGGAGAGAGAGAGACTGACATGGAGATAGAGACATGGAGGGAGGAAGGGAGAGGGAGAGAGACAGAAACTGACATGGAGACATATAGAGAGTCAGGGAGCCAGGAGGGAGGGAGGAAGGAGGGAAAGACAGAGATAGAGAGACAGAGGGAGCAGGAGGGAGGGAGGGAGAAAAAGAGAGGGAGAGAGACAGAAACAGACAGAGATGGAGTCAAAGACAGCAAGACAGAGAGGAGGCAGGAGAGAAGAGGGGTATTTATTGTCAATTATTTAAGAACATAATGAACTATTTCAGACAGTGATTCAGATCTTCTGAGGGAATACATTTTCTAAATATTCTGTTAGGGACACACAAGCAAACACGTTTAGGAGCACATGTTTGTACCATTGGAACTAAAGCCGTCCACTGAGACAGGGACTCAACATGTTGGAGAGAAAAGCCATATTCACCCATACTGTAGATAAGTGGCATTATTTTCAGGAATTCAAGACAAAGTATAAATTCTCTATAAAATATTCCAAATGGAAATATTTCTAAGTCCAAGAAGCTGTGATCTTTTATAGTAGAAGATTAACAATCCCAGTACTGCATGTCTTCAGTCGGGCCAGCCCTGAGAACCCCAAGGCTGAACACGGGAGACTTCAGGGCCTCCTCTGGGCGCTGCCCTGGCCCCTCCCATGCTCCTCTTGGGTCCTGAGCTCTTGCCTCATTCCAGCCACCAGGAGCTCACAGCAGCTCTGCTCCAGGGCTCCCCTCTGCTAGGCTGCTGCTGCTCTGAGAGCCTCCCACCATGCTCTAAGCCTCCTGAAACTGGGAGCTGAATCTACTCCTGCTCTTATAAATTGTGTCAGATACTGCGTACCCCCCAAGGAGAAAGCAACCAGTACACTAGTACCACGTGTTCCTTCATATGACACTATGTACTAAGGATGTTTTTTTAATGCCTTTAAATGTTTTTTTAAAAACTCAAGAGTAATATTTGTTAATGTGAAAATTATTGTGAGATTGAAATTTTGTTTTTTATTCATTTATTTTTGGAATATTTGTTTTGATCTTAAAGACAGAGTAATACAAACTAATAGTATGCCATGTAAAACATGGAATTGTGGCTATCTGATATTTAACAAAAATTGTTGCCTTTATCTGATGCAGAGGAGCAACTTTACGGGGCAGGAGAGAGGACAGGCAGGTGTGGGATGCAGTGTGAGTTAGTCAGGACTAACCTTCCAGCAAAGGTAAGTTAGGGCCCTGAGGTTGGACTTCACATTTAGGCGTTGAGATGGACCACTAGTTTTGTGAATGGTAGAGCGAGCCTTATCTAGCTCTTCATGAAAGTTAATTTGGCTGTGCTCTGCAAAATGCATTAGAATACAGGACTAAAGCTGAGGTGGAGAAACAAGTTAGAAATGTATGACAATAGTACACATTGATTATAACTGTGTCTGGAACAAGGTGGTGATGGAGGGATGAAAAGAAAAGAGACTAAGCCTGGTGAGATAGCTCAGTGGACTAAATGGCTGCTTTGGCCAGTGCAGGGACCACGGTTCGATCCCCAGTCCCATGATACCCCCTGGGGTATGATGAATTGGGACAGAATCCAGGCGTGGTGGCACATGCCTATAATCCCTGCACTGGGGAGGGAGAGGCTTAAAACAGGAGGATCACTACAAGTCTGAGCTGCACAGTGAGACCCTGTATCAAACACAGAAATTAAAAGAAGAGATGCTACACCTATAATTTCAGCACTCAGAAGACTGAGGCAACTGGATCACAAATTCATGGGTAGCCTGAGCAGCTCAGTGACATAGAGAGATCTTGGTTCAAAATAAAATATAAATATATAAAAGCGTTGTGAATGTACCAGAAAATTAAGTAGTATTTAGTTTTAATAACTATAGCCACATGAATCTAAGACTTTTTAAGATGGACTTTTTAGGGCTGGGAGACAGTGGCATAAGTGCCAGCCTGGCAAGTGCAAGGTCTTGAGTTTGAGCCCCAGTACTGCAGCTCAGCTTTGGTAATTCATATGCATCTAGGAATCTGTCCATTTCTTCTAATGTTTCCATCCTGTGAGAGTAGGAATCAACCATCTGAACTTCCACAAGACCTGTAGCGTTTCTTAGAGACCCTATGGAGAAGAAAGAGCAAAAAGGGTGGATATGTACCCAAAAGAACTTACATCTATTAACAATATGCAATCAAGTAACCATACTACTAGAAAGTTTGATACACATACTGTAAAAGTGTAGCAAGTACTACCTAGAATTTCTTTTCTGGAAATGTAGACAACTAGGTCACATTATAAAAACCCTTTAAATCTTTAAGAGAAAGCCACATTAACTTTTTAAAAATTATTATTATTATTATTTTTATGTATTTGCTACAGGATCTCACTTTGCAGCTTGGACTCGTAGTGATCTTCCTGTTTTTAGCATCCCCAGAGCAGGATTACAGGTGTGTACACCACGTGTGGACTCTATGGCTGGCTCAGTGCACCTGGGGGCGAGGCTGGCGCAGCATGTGGTGCAGAGGATTGAACCAAAGACCCTGTGATTGCCTAATCAGGCGCTTAATCTTCTGAGCTATCTTGCTGGCCTTCACATTGATTAACTTTATTTTTTAATTTTTTTTTTAATGTATGTAGTACAAAGTCTCACTATGGAGATTGCACTCATAGATCCACCTATGTTCAATCTCCCAAATGCTGGGATTACAGGCGCACACAACCACACCCGGTCTCAACGGCCCTCTCAGGACACGCGGGGGTGGGCGGCATGGCATGCTGGGGATCAAACACAGGCTGCTGTGTCTGCCTAAGCAGGCACTTTTAATCTGATGAGCTATCTGGTCAGCCCACAATGATTAACTTTATAATAGATTACTGTGATTTAAATGTGGTTAGCTTGCTTCTCAAGGAGTTCATGTATAGGCCAGCCCAGTGCTCGGGAGGCTGAACACAGGCAGATCACTACACATCCAGTTTACCTAATATATCTAAATACATAAAAAAAATAATGATAATAGGCCTTATAGATCCTGTACACACACACACACACACACACACACACACACACGAATTCATGTATGTAAAGTAGTTTCCCAGGGTATTGGTGTTGGAGGTAATATATACCTTTAAGAGGTGGGGAGGGGGGAAGTGCCCATGCCTTTATCCTTGGAAAGGATAAGCTTCTTGCAAGGTGATATCACCTCTTGGTCATTTGCAGGAGGGGGTTTATGAAATGAGCAAGCATGGCTCCACTCTGCTTTTCTGCTTCTTGCACTGAGTTTTAACTTGCTTGCCCTGTTGTGTTCACCAGGCCACCACCTACCTTTGGAATTTGCCACAGCCTGCACTGTGCTATTTGGAATTTGAACTTCTAAAACTATGAGCTCTGAGTAGCCTGTGCCAGATATGTTGTCACTGTGATGAAAAGCTGATTAATGCCTTAGGCGTGGTGGTGAAAAGCTGCTTAATGCATGAGTGTTGCATTTTTTGAGTGGCCACTAGAATAATTGAATTTACAGTTTCTAGAAATGAAAATGAAGGGAGATCCACAAAGTTAACTGAAGAATTAGGTTCAAACTTAAGAAAAAAACATAATAAGAGAACACAAAATAAAATCTTACCATTTACTCTAAATGTACTGCTAGCCACAATTAATGTAAATGTGTTGAATTACCAGTTAATTGAAAGAATTAAGATTTCACAAAAACAACAAACTCTGAATACTATTGATGTTCCATGTGGAAAAACTGTTTATCCAATTCCTATAAAAATCATTAGAGATAGTTTATCAAACTGAATGAGAAAAACAAAAATTTCAGCCTATTGCAAGACTATATGATTACAATAAAAATACTATTAATAAATAAAAATAATATGTTTTGTTTTTCCTTTAAATAATCTTGCATGTTTATATCTGGTAACATGAATAACTAATTGGAAGATAACATCATGTAATACAGCAACCATTGTTGAATTTCTATTACTTTGTTTAGTGAAATTTTGTATTATTTCTAATTCTGTTTTCTTCTTTTTAAAAAATAATTTTTAACAAATAGCAATGAGATTTCAAAACCAATTAGTAGGACAGTTTCAATAATTAATACATTGCATATTGTTGTCTTAGTGGTTATTCATAGTACAGGATGCAGACATGATATCCTGTCCACAAACACTATTAGAACAAATCTTTCTGTTCATTGCATTAAGAGAAAGTAGCTGTATATCTATCCAAGTAGCTGTATATTTTGAATATACAGATAGAAAATGGTCCCTCCCTTGTAACCCCCTTTTTGTTTAGTTTTGTCAGAGAAGGGTATCCCATTGTCTTTTAAATTTGTAGGTGCATGAATTAATAAAATATTCCAATATAGTCCAGTAGAACATAATAGTAGTGGGTTATCAGTAGGACTGGCAATATCAGAAGTTGTTGACTTGAGCCATTTGCAGCTCAGCATATTAGCATGGTTTTACATTTTATACTTCATTTTATATACTTTTCTGCTAGATGGTTAAGACCAAGATAAAGCAAGACTTATATAACAAGAAATGTAACTTATGTAACTAACAAGGTCAGTCGAATCCCCTCAGGGTTTATCCTGAAACCCTGTACTGCAGTTTGTAGATCCTTTGTCAGTGTCAGCCATGTGGATGAGACCTGGCCATTGCTTGACCATTTTGCTCCCTGTGAAAGCCTGAGAGAAGATCTTCTCTCTATGTGACTCTCTTTAGGCACACTCTACATTCCTTGATCACTTTCCTCTGTAGTCCCATAATCTCCTTGAACAGAAAATTTGGGACATAACTGAGTTATATGACATTACAGTACAGGTTTTCCTATGTCTTGAGTCCTCACTGAATTTGAAAGGCTAGGGCCAAAATGTTGGCTGTCCTTGTAGCCCTTCTGTTTCTCTATCTTTGGTCTGCAAACTTAGGTTTTTTTTTTTTTTTTTCTTGTCTAATATGTCCATTTATTTATTTTTAAAATCAGCGGATTACATTGCTAAATACTGTTGGCTAATGAGCCAAGCTTCACGCTCACAGCCTCACACGCTTACTGTACAACCTTTTTTCCTTGAAGCGGAAAGCAACACTACTTTTTATTTGCTTAATTTTCTACTTATCCTGTAAGTAAAAGCGTCTCAGTATTATTTCCTCTTGCCCAGAGATAATCCAACAGAAATCAAATGTTTAAATGGTTAAGTTACCGGGAGGGAAGCCACTGTACGCCTCTGTGAACCCACCTAGCCAACCCTCCACGAAGGTCACTCCGCGCACTCATCGCCCCTCCGCCCACCCTCCGCCTGGGAGAGTCTAATGACCCACATCAGGACATGAGGCGAGAGCGTTTTCGGCCTGGCTGGCCGGTGCCTAAGCCCAGCACCCCCGAACCTCCGCATTTCCCGCAGGAGCCGCAAACCTGGAGCCCAGCCCAAACTTAGGTTGTTAACCCTCCAGAAGAGAAGCTTATTACCCTATAGCATAGGCAATCGAGTTTATCCTCACTGTCTGAATATCAAACATTTTAGACATAAAATGGAACAGTTATTTTGCATCAAGCATTGATATGTTAAACTTTAAATCCCTATAGAATATGAAGAGAAAAATTAAAAAAATGAAAAATATAAAAAATAGGAATATACAATTATATATTTTTACACAGAAATTTAGAAATATAACCATAAACAGCACTGTAGCAGGGCAGTCCTGTGACATATTTTTTCTTGTCTGTTGTTTCCATTTATTACCCTTTTTGCTTTTATGTTTTATTTTATTTATTTATTTATTTTTTTGTCTTTTTGAGACAGGGTCTCACTATGCAGTTCAGGCTGGCCTTAAGCTCACTTTGTAGTTCAGGCTGGTCTCGAACTCACAACAATCCTCCTGCTTCAGCCTCCTGAGTGCTGGGATTACTGGCATGCACCAGCACACCTGGCTCCCCTTTTTGTTTTTAAACAAATATTTACTTGAGGGTCAGTATGGCAAGGATTACATATTTAGAAGACCAGAATAACATGCATTGCAAGCATAACCCTACTGTTACACATTGCTCTATTCAGGGCAATTGCATAGTTCACGAGTATCAGCATATATAGTTAGTTGGGGTGAGAATCCTACCAAATAACTAGTTTCACAAACCTACTGAAGATTCTCAGGATCATTGCCTTACCCATCTTGTGCATATAGATGTATGGCTTTGCCCCTGCATGTTTTCTAGCTTTTCTTCTTGACCTCTCTTCGTTATCTAATCCTCAAGTTCTCGCTTTTTAAAATTGTGTTATGCCTTTCTATTTTTATTTTTCTGAGTTCTTACACTAGGGAGACTATACGATATTTACTCATGTGTGTCTGATGACAGTTATGAGTATATCTTCAAGTGGCATCCTCTTAAATATAAAGGCTTTGAGTTTATCATTGTTTATAGCTGAGAAAAACTCCCTAGTATAAAAATATCACATTTTTTTCAACCATTCCTCAGATGACAGGCATCTTGGGTGTTTCCATATTTGGCTATCACAAATTGTGCTGCTATAAACAGATACACATATATCACCATGATATGACATTTTAAGTTCCTCCAAGAAAATTTCCACTAGGGGGATAGCTGGTTTGAATGGGATTGCCAATCCTGTTTTTTAAAGAAGTCTCCACACTGATTTCCATAATGGCTGCACCAGTCTACATTCCAACCAGAGGTGTAGAAGGGTTCCTTTTTGCCTACAGTCTCTCCAACATTAGCTGTTGGTTGATTTCTTTATGATGTCGTTCTTTCTGGGGTGAGATGGTATCTCAGTGTTGTTTAAATTCGCATTTTTTTGATGGCTAGTGATGTGGAACGTTTTTTTCATGTTTACTCGCTTCTTTAATTTAGTGCTCTGAGAAGTGTATGTTCATCTTGGATGCCCATTTCTGGATTGGGTCTTTCAATTTAGGGGCATGATACTGTTTAGTTCTTTATAAATTCTAGAGAGCATACCATTCTCTCTCAGTTTTTCCATTTGTGGCTTGTCTTTTCACTCTGTTGGTAATTTCTTTTGACGTGCAAAAACTTCTCAATAAGAGGAGGTTCCACTTGTTAATTCTTTCAAGTATTACCCCTGTTATTTGATTTTTGTTCATGAACTCTTTGCCTACCCCTGTATCTTCAAGTGTTCCACCTACTTTCTCTTCTAAGGGATTTAGTGTTTCTGTTTTAATGTTTAGATCTTTAATCCATTTTGACTTAACAATCTCTCTGGCATTTATTATGGGTTGAGTTCTTTATGGTAGCTATTCTTTCTGGAATGAAATGTAATCTCAGTGTTGTTTTGATTTACATGTTCTAAATGTCCAATGATATTGAACATTTTTTTTCACATACTTATTTGCTATTCATCTGAGAAGTGTATGTTCATCTCAGATGCCTATTTTTGGATTTGTTCTTTTAAGTTCAGTGGTCTGATTTTATTTTAATGCTTATATGCTCTAGGCAGAAGTTCATTGTCTGAGGGACAGTGGCTATAATTTTTTCTCAATTTGTGGATTTCCTTTTTACTCTGTTGGTGATTTCTTTTAACATGCAGAAACCTTTCAAAAAGATGAGATCCCAGTTGGTGACTATTTGAAGTATTTCACTTGTAGTTTAGTTTTGTTCATGAACTCTCCACCTAAGCCTATCTTTAGGATTCCTACCTAATTTCTCCTCCAGAAGATTTAGTGTTTCAGTTTGTGCATTTACATCTTTGATCTATGTTGACTGTAGTTTTGTGCATGGTTATAGAGATAGACATGGGTTGAATTTTAGCCTTTGGCATATGGAAAGCCAGTATTTCCAGCACCATTTATTGAAGAGGCTATCTTTCATACAGTGAGCATATTTGTCCACTTTGTAAAAAATAATGTCATTGACTATGTCTGTAGTTGTGCTTACATCATCTAATCTGTTCCTTTGATCCTCAGGTCTGTTGTGTTTTGAAGATGCCATGCTGATTTTATCATGGTAGCTTTCTGTTCAAGGCATTTCTAGTCAGAGATTTTGATGGTTTCTATCTTTCCTTAGTTGCTCAGGATGGATTTCGCTAGTTTAGGTCTCTTCTGGTTCCAGATCAATTGTAGGAATGCTTTCTCTAGTTCTTTAAGGCATACTAACGACATTTTAACTAGGGTTGCATTGAATTTGTGTAACAACTTTGGAAGCATAGACATTTTCACACTGTTGGTTCTGCCTAGCCAGGAGCATGGAATATCTTTCCGTTTTCTGAAATCTTCTTCAATCTCTTTTCTCAAAGTGCTGCAATTTTCACTGTATAAATTTTTTTGTGTGTGTGGAACCAGGGATTGAACTCAGGCCCTTGCACTTGCCAGGGAAGCACTTATTCCACTGAGCCATCTCCTCAGCTCTCACTGTATAAATTTTTGTGTACTTTTTGTGAGACTGATTCCTAAGAATTTCTTTCTTTCTTTTTATTTTGGATGTTATGTGGAAGCCATGGTTTCCCTAATTTCTTTTTTTTTTTTTTCTTTTTTGGTCTTTTTGAGACAGGGTCTCACTATGCAGTTCAGGCTGGCCTTAAGCTCACTCTGTAGCTTAGGCTGGTCTTGAACTCACAACAATCCTCCTGCCTCAGCCTCCCGAGTGCTGGGATTACAGGCCTGCACCACCACGCCTGCCTAATTTCTTATTCATTGTGCTTGTTGTATGTATACAGAATTGGTATTGATTTTTGAGTGTTGACTTTGTATCCTGCTGTGCTAATAAATTTGGTTTAAGTCTACAAGTCTCTTGGTGTTTTTGGAGTCTCCTTTGTAGAGTATCATGTCAAAAGTCTGCAAATAATGATAATTTCACTTCTTCCTGTATGATCGTTATTCCTTTCATTTCTCTCTCATGTCTAATAGCTCTAGTTAATGTTTCCAGAACTATTTTAAATAGGAGTTGTAACAGTGGACATCCTTGTCTTATTCCTGATTTTAAAGTGAAGACTTTCAGAAGCATTTAACGCTTAATTTGTTTTTTTAAAAATTCTTTGTCTCTTTTCTCCTCTTAATTTCGTTTTTAGTTTTTTTATGCATTGTAATGAGAAAATAAAATACCTGAAATACTTTCCAATGACAGTTACAATAATTAATATATATATATATATATATATATATATATATATATATATATATAATTTTTCCACTATAAAATGGTCCTTTATTGCCCTCTTTTTTGTTTTGTTTGTTAGAGATGGGTGTTCTACTGCTGTTGGAGAAGCTTTGGAGAAGTCTATACAGGGCCTTTTCCTACTTGATGCCAGTTCAAATACTGTAGGTACTTGAATTCAGAAAAATAACCCAATATAGTTCAATAGTCCACAATAGTAGTAGGTTAACAGCAGAACTTATAATTGTCAAAAGTTATTGACTTGAGCTTTTATGGTTCAGCATATTAATATGGCATTACTTTTTATACCTCATGGTTATACTTTTCTGCTGGATGGATAAGACCAAGTTAAAGAAAGACCTATATAACTAAAAATGTAACTTTTGTATCTGACAAGGTCAGTCAAATCCCTCCCAGATTTACCCTGAAACCATGTACAGTACCTTGTAGATCTTATGTCAGTATTAGCCATGAGATAAGTCATGGCCATTGCTTAAACAATTTGCTGTCTGTGAAAACCTGAGAGAATTTTTTTCTCTCTAGGTGACTCTCGTTGGGCACACTCCACATGCTTGATCACGTTCCTCTGTAGACCCATAATCTTGAGCAGAAAATTTGAGAAACTACTGAGTTACAGGATGTCACAGCACAGGTTTTTCTATGTTCTGACTCCTCACTGACCTTGAAGGGTTAGGGCCAAAATATTGGCTATCCCTGTAGCCCTTCTATTTCTCTAATTGTGGCCTGCAAACTTTAGTTGTTAATCATTAAGAAGAGAAGCTTGCTGATATCATTACCTTGTAACAGAAGCAATTTTGCTTAACATCACTATCTGTCTAAATATCAAACACCTTAGACAAAACATGGAACTGCTATTGTCCAACAACCATAGATATTTTAAACTTTAATTCCTTACAGAGTGAAAAAAATTACACGTTTTTACAGACAAATTTAGAAATTGAACCATATACAACGTTATAGCACAGCAATCATATGACATTTTCTTTTCTTGTCTCGTTTTTGTTTATTAACATTTAAAAAAAATTAATTTAAAGAGAATAAGCAATGATCAATATGAAGCAGCGTGCACTTAGCAGACCATAATGATAGGTATTTTAAGCACGGTTTTAGTATTACACATTGTTATCCACAATGTAGTTGCTTAGTTCACAGATATATACTCAGGGTGGGAATTCTACCAATTAACTGCCATTTTCAAAAACCTGATGGAGACTCTTAAGACCATTGCCTCAACTAACTTGTTTATATAAATATATGGTATGTCCCTGCCATATTTCCTAACTTTTGTCCTTGCTCTCTCTTCATTATCTAATCCTTAAGTTCTCGCCCTCCATTTAACTGTTATACCTTTCAATTTTTAATTTCTTATTTTGTGTTCTTACACTAGGGAGACACTACTATATTTACACATGTGGGTCTGGTTTACTTCACTTATGAGTATATCTTTGAGTTGCACCCAATTATATATGAGGGCTTCTAGTTTATTTTTCTTTATGGTTGAGTAATACTCCATTGTATAAAAATATAGCATCTTTTTCACCCACTCCTCAGATGATGGTCCTTTGTTGTTTCCAATATTTGGCTTATCACAAATCAAGCTGCTGTAAACCTAGGCACACATATATCACTGTGATATGATGTTTTTGGTTCTTTGGGAAAATATCCAGAAGGGGGATAGCTGGATTGAATGAGATTCAGGTCCTAACTTTTTGAGGAGTCTCCACATTGATTTCCATAATAGTTGCACCAGTCTACATTCCCACCAGCAGTGGAGAATTCCTTTTCACACGCAGCCTCTCCAGCATTTGTTGTTGGTTGATTTCTGATAACCATTCTTTCTGGGATAAGATGGTATCATAGTATTGTTTTAGTGTGGTGCATTTTTTTCATGTACTTATTAGCTTCTAGAATTCTGGAAAGCAAGTATCATCTTGAATGCCACTTATGGATTGGGTCTTTAAATTTTGGGACCCTAATATTTTTTAATTTTTTATAAATTCTAGAGAGAAACCTTTGAGTGCTTATTAAGATTTTTTTCCATTTGTGAGTTGTCTTTTCACTCTATTGCAAATATCCTTTGATGTGCAAAAACTTCTCAATAAGAAGAGGTTCCAGTTGTTAAGTACTTCAAGTATTTCCTATGCAGGTTGATTTTTGTTCATGAACTGTTTATCTACCCCTATGTCTTTAAGATTTCCATCTACTTTCTCTTCCAGGGAATTTAATTTTTCTTTTTTAATGTTTATGTTTTTAATCCATTTTGACTTTATTTCCCTGCATGATGATAGACATGGATCAAGTATTAATGTTTGACATGCACAGAACCAGTTTTTCCAGCACCATTTGTTAAAGAGGCTATCTTATCTTCCTCGGTCCCACCCACACCTGCCCAGCCAGAGCAACCAGCCAGAGACAGCAGGGCTGACACTGCCATCTTCCTCTATCTTGTCCCATGCCTGTCCAGCCAGAGAGACTGGCCTGAGACAGCAGGGCGACTCTGCCATCTTCCTTGATCCCGCCCCATGCCCGCCTAGCTAAAGTGACCGGCCTGAGACAGCGGACCACTCAGGTGGCCTCCTGGATCCTGCCCTCAAGCCCTCCAAGCGAGTCTGAGGGAGAGCCTTTGGTTTCTCCCTGGGTGCTCTGCACCATCCAGAGCCACAGTCCCCAAGACATCCTAGCCAGAGACTTGCCTGAGACACCCCAGACAGACCTACCTGGCAACCCCCCATAGCCACTGCCCCCAAGTCCACCACGGGAGTGAGAACTTCTGGTGACTCTCCTGGCACTCTATCCACCCCCGCCTGGCCTGGTGAGTGTGAGGGAGTGTTTCTGCACCCCCAGTGCTCCCCTAACCAGGGACTCAGCAGAGGGGAATCGCAGGAGCTGCAGCAAAAGGAACTGAACACAACAGCTAGATCGAGGCCAGATATAATGGGATAATCTCAAGCTTAATAGATGGGCACCTGAATCTCACTACAGGCTAAGGCTATAGCTGCACCAAGGATCTACACAAAAGGTCAGAGGTCAGTACTATACAAAATGACAAAGACAAGGAGAAAATGCAATCTCAGGTCACGAGTCCACCAATAAGTGCAGAGGACTCTAGCTCAGCTGAAATGAATGAATTAACAGAGATGGAAGCAAAGGAACAACACCAGAAAGGTATAGAGGAACTCAGACAAGAGTTAATTCCTCAAATAAAAAAAAGAAATATGTGAATACATAGCATCTGAAATAAAGAATCAAATCCAGAAACATCTGGTGGAAACCCATTGCTCACTCAGAAAAAGAGAGCACTATTCCAGCTGAAACATATGAATTAACAGCATCTGAAGCAAAGAAACAACAGCAGAAAGGTCATGAAGAACTCAAAGCAGAAGTAATTTCTGAAATCAAAAAAGAATTCTTTGAAATCATAGCATCTGATATACACAAACAAGTCCAGAAATATATGGAGGAAACCCAACCTGGAAGAAACTGCAGAAAAAGAATTAATAGCTACCTTTAAAGAAAACATGGATAAAAAAAATAGAGGAGATCAGAAATATGATGGATTCCTTGAATGAGCAATAAAGAAAAGAAATTGAATGCATGAAGCAGAGTTAAAGAGATATAGAAGAACTAAAAATATCAATCATGAGTCTACAAAACTGTTTGAGTGAAAGCAAAGACAGAGTTTCAGATCTAGAGGATACTGGTGCAGCCAGTGAAAAGGTGAGAAAGGATCTCTTAAAAACCACGAGAATGCAGGAAAAAATAATTCATCACCTGCAAGATGATGCCAGGATGAACAATGTGAGCTTAATTGGCATAAATGAGAATGAAGGAGTCAATACAAATGATATAAAAAGAATATTGACAGAAGTAATTGCAGAAAACTTCCCAAATAAGGAAACAAACCAACATTCAGGTAAATGAAGCATACAGAACACCAAATAACTTCAAACAAGTAAAAACACACTGAGACACATAACAGTCAAGATCCCAGAAATCCAACACAAGTATAATACACTGAAGGCTGCTAGAGAGAAGAAGCAGATCACATTCAAAGGAAAACCCATCAGAGTTGCATCCGACTTCTCTATACCAACCATGAAGGAATGGTTGTTCCATGAAGGAACAGAGAGCATGAAGCAGAATTCTTCAAGTTCTTTTTGAAAACAAATTCCAGCCCAGACTATTATACCCTGCAAAAGTCTCTTTCAAGTTTGATGGAGAAGTGAAATACTTCCATGACAAAGAACAAATAAAGAATTTCATGATGACAAAGCCATCCCTACACAGGCTACTGAACAATGTTCTAGAGAGGAACAACAATGACCAGAACTGCACAAACTAGACGGAAGGAACCCACTAAACAGGGCAAAGAATTAAACATAGGATAAAAAGGAGTAAACAACACCAGGTAAATATGATGACAACCATAAGTCAACATATTTCAATTATGACCATCAATGTAAATAGACTCAATTCACCAATTAAGAGAAATAGACTGACACAGTGAATTAGGAAACAAAACCCTACAATATGCTGTATACAACAAACACAGTAACTCAAAGGACATTCATAGGCTCAAAGTCAAAGGATGGAAAAACAATACTACATGCTCCAGCACTTCAGAAAATAGCAGGAGTAGCAATTCTGTTCTCAGACAGTCTCAACTTCAAACCAAGAAGGATCAAACGACAAAAAGAAGGCCACTATATATTGGTTAGGGGAAAAATTCAAGACCAAGAGGTGACACTCATAAATATGTAGGCCCTGAACACAGTAGCACCCAACTATGTAAGACAAATCTTAATGGACATGAAAAACCTAATATCTAAGACCACAGTCTAAACAGGTGACTTTAACACCCCCTTATCTGAAAAAGATAAGTCAACCAGATGAAAAATTAGCAAGGAAGTAGCAGAACTGAACCATGGCTTGTAACAAATACACCTGGTGGATATATACAGAGTGTTCCACCCAACCACAGCTGAATACACATTTTTTTTCAGCTGCACATGGGTCATTTTCCAAAATAGATCACATACTAGTCCAGAAGTCATGCTTAAGTATATGCAAGAAAACAGAAATTAGCCCATGCATTTTATCTGACCACAGTGCAATGAAACTGGAACTAAACGACAAAAGAAACCAGAAAAACCCACTAAATTCATGGAAATTAAACAACACCCTACTCAGCAATCAAAGGGTCACAGAAGACATTAAACAAGAAATTCAACATTATCTACAACTCAATGAAAATTTAAGCACAATTTGCCGGAATCTATGGGATGCGATGAAAGCAGATCTTAGAGTGAAAATCATAGCTATGAACTTACACATTACAAAAACAGAATGGGAACAAATAAACACCCTAATGTTGCATCTCTGACATCTAGAAAAAGAAGAACAAACAAAGCCCAGAGTGCAAAGATGGAAAGAAATCATAAAGATTAGAGCAGAAATTAATTCAATTGAGATGAAGAAAACAGTTAAAAGAATCCACAAATCAAAAAGTTGGTTCTTTGAAACACTAAATAAAGTTGATAAGCCTCTAGCCAACCTCATCAAAAACAGGAAGGAAAAAATTCAAGTACATGCAGTAAGGAATGAAAAGGGTGAAATCATCACAGACCCAGTGGAAATCCAGAAGATTGTCAATAGCTACTTTGAAAATCTTTATGTTCACAGAACAGAAGACACAGATGAAATGGACACATTCCTAGGAAGGTACAAATTACCAAAACTAAACCAAGAAGATACAAAAACTCTCAATAGACCAATATCAGCCAATGAAATAGTGAAATTCAGTAGAATAGCAGGATACAAAGTTAATACTCAAAAGTCAATAGCATTCCTCTACACAGATAACAAACACGCTGTGAGGGAAACTATAGAAACAATACCTTTTATAATAGCATCGCAGAAAATGAAACACCTTGGGATTCACTTAACCAAGGAAGTCAAAGATCTTTTCATAGAAAATTACAACACGCTAAGAAAAGAGATTATAGATGATTTCAGAAAATGGAAATACATTCCATGCTCCTGGATAGGAAGAACCAACATCATGAAGACGCCCATACTCCCAAAATTGCTGTACAGATTTAATGTAATCCCTTTCAAACTGCCACCAACATGCCTCCCAGACCTAGAAAAATCATTCCTAGAATTTATTTGGACCCACAAAAGACCTAGAATAGCAAAGGCAATCTTGGCTAATAAAGACAAGGCAGGAGGAATTATAATTTATGCCATGAAATTATACTACAAAGCCACTGTGATAAAATCAACATGGTATTGGCAACAAAATAGACCTGAGGATCAATAGAATAGCTTAGAAGATGCAGAGGCATCTGTGAACACACTCAGCCATCTGATCTTCGACAAAGGGGCCAAACAAGCTCACTGGAATAAAGATAGCCTCTTTAACAAATGGTGCTGGAAAACCTGGCTTTCAACATGCCGAAAACTAAAACTTGACCCAGGTCTATCACCATGCACTAAGCTAAAGTCAAAATGGATTAAAGATCTAAACATTAAAGAAACACTCACTCTCTTGGAAGAGAAAGTAGGAGGAATTGTTGAAGACATAAGGGTAGGTAAAGAGTTCATGCACAAACATATATTTGCATGGGAAACACAAATTTTGAAAAAATCCTAACTAATATAAGCAATCACACAGAGGCCTGTGGTCTAGAATATATAAAGAACTAAGATATAACAGCACCCTCAAATTTAAAGACCCAGTCCAGAAATGGGCATCTGAGATGAATACACACTTCTCAGAGGATGAAATTAAAGAAGCAAATAAATATATGAAAACATGCTCCACAGCACTAGCCATCCATGAAATGCAAATAAAAACAACACTGAGATACCATTTCACTCCAGAAAGAATGGTTATCATAAGGAAATCAACCAACAACACGTGTTGGAGAGGTTGTGGGGAAAAGGGAACACTTCTTCACTGCTGGTGGGAATGTAGACTGGTACAAGCACTGTGGAGATCAATGTGGAGACTCCTTAAATGAGTAGGACTGGAAATCCCATTCAAGCCAGCTATCCCCCTACTGGGAATTTTCCCAGAGCTACTGAAAACATTATATCATAGTGATATCTGTATACCTATGTTTATAGCAGCACAATTTGTGACAGCAATATTTTGGAAACAACCAAGCTGTCCATCACATGAGGAATGGTTGAAAAAGATGTGGTATTTCTATATAATGGAGTATTACTCAGCTATAAAGAATGATAAACTTGAAGCATTTATATTGAAGTGAATGCCAGTTGAACATATACTCATAAGTGAAATAAACTAGACACACATGTGCAAATATCGTATAGTCTCCCTAGTATAAGAAGTCAAAAGAAGAAATACAAATAAAAATGTACAACAACTAAAAAGAATTGAATCAGATAGGGCAAAGTGAATGGCATATGCTGCAGTGTACTAATCAGCTTTTCTTCTGGATTGTTAACAACCTAAGTGCACATATCAAAATTGGAGAAATAGAAGAGCTACAAGGCCAGCCAACATTTTGGCCCTAGCCTTTCAAGGTCAGTGAAGACTCAGGACATAGGAGAACCTGTACTGCAACATCATGAAACTCAGTTGTGCCCCAAATTTTCTGATGAGGGAGATTATGGAGCCATAGAGGAAAGAGATTGATGATGTATAGTGTTCCTGGGGAGAGTCACATGGAGAGAAAACTTTCTCTCAGGCTGTCACAGAGAGCAAACTGGCCAAGCATTTGCCATGGCTCATTCACATGGATGACACAGACAAAGGATCTACAGAGTAAGTAAGGTACAACATTACAAGATAAACCCTGAGGGGACTTCACTGACATCATCAGAAACAAAAGCTACATCTTTTGGTATATAGGTCTTGCTCTATCTCGGGCTTAATCATCTAGTAGAAAAGTATAAAAATGAGGTATATAATGCGGGGCCATAATAGTAAGTTGAGCTGTAAATGGCTGTAGCCAACAAACTTCTTCAGGTAACTCACTATTATTGAGGAATGCTGGATTGTGTTGAATTGTGTTCAGGCACCTAAATTGGTTTAATGACAATGGAGTGCCCATCTTTGACAGGTCTAGACAAAAAAGGGGTATACAAGGGAAGAATCATGATGTGTGTGTATAAACAGTACAATTAGCATAAATATGCTGTGCTTCTGCATAATTCTGTGAGAAGCAAATTTGCACTAATAGTGGTTGGACAAGATACTATGTTGGCTTTTAGTACTATGGACAACTACTAGTAAAATAACAAGGTAGAAAGTATTAATTATTGAAACTATGATATAATTCAGGTATGAAAAATAAGATAAGTAAACAGCTACACTCTCTTAATTCATTGATAAGAGACATCTGCTATAATAATATCTGTAAGTATAATATCATGTATGCATCTTGTACGTTACCAAACATCATGAAAACAGTTTGCAATGTATTAATTTATCGAATCCGTCCTGTTAGTTTGTCTTGGAAGTATCTCATTGCTATTTGTTCTTCAATAAAATAAAAAAAATTTAAAAAGTGAAAAAAAAATAAAGAGGCTTTCTTTCTTCTGAAAGGCAAATCTAGCCCCTTTGTCAATGTTGAGATGGCTTACTGTGTTTGTAGCTGTATCTCCATCTTCTAATCTTTTCCATTCATCTTCAGGTAATATATATATATATATTTTTTTTTTTCTGTTATCATGCTGATTTTATCACAGTAGTTTGTAGTACAATTTCAATTCAGGAATTGTAATGCCTCCTGCCTTGTCTTTGTTGTCCAGGATTGCCTTTGCTATTCTAGGTTTTTTCCTGGTTCCAAATAAATTTTAGCAAGTATTTCTCTAGGTCAGTGAGGTATGTTGGTGGTATTCTGACAAGGATTGCATTAAATCTGTATAATAATTTTGGGAGTATGGTCATCTTCATAAAGTTGTTTCTTCCTATCCAGTAGCAGGAAATATCTTTCTTCTTCTTTTCAGAGTACTGTAATTTATATTGAATAGATGTTTGACTTCTTTATTTAGATGAATTCCTAGGTATTTCATTTTCCTTGGTGATATTTCCCTCTTAGTGTGTTTGTTATCTATGTAGATAAATTGTTAGGTTTGGGAATTTGTATCCTGCTATGCTACTGAATTTGTGTATTAATTCTAGTAGCTTTTGTTGTGGAGTTTTTTGGGTCTTCCAAGCAGAGTACAATGTCATCTGCAAATAATGATAATTTAACTTCTTTTTTTTTTTTAACCTATTCTTATTCCTTTCATTTCTTTCTCTTGCCTAATGGCTCTAGCTAATGATTGTAGAACCATATTGAATAGCAGTGGTGATAGAGGACATCCTTGTCTTGTACCAGATCTGAGCCTCAAATGGTTCAATTTTCCCCATTTAGAATTTTGTTAGTCATTGGGTTGTCATAGATAGGTTTTATCAAACTGAAGTAGAGGCCATCTATTCATATTTTCTGTAGGACTTTGAACGTGAATGAGTGTTGGACTTTATAAAAGCCTCTTCTGCATGAATTGAGATGATCATGTGGTTTTTGGATTTGACTTTATTGATATAGTGTATACATTTATAGATTTGCATATGTTGAAGTATCCTTGTATCCCTCGGATGAATTTTACCTGGTCATAGTGTATAATCTTCTTCATGATTTTCCATATTTATTTGCTAGGATTTTTGCATCCATGTTCATGAAGGAGGTTGGCCTGTAGTTCTCCTTTTTAGTTCTATCTCTCTCTTGTTTTGGTATCATTATAATACTTGCCTCCAAGAATGATTTTGTGAGAATTATTTCCTCTTCAATTTCAATGAAGAGTTTAATGAGAGTAGGGATTATATCTTCTGTAATTTTCTTGTAGAACTCAGTTGTGAATTCATCAGGACTTGGACTTTTCTTTGTCTGTAGATATTTTATTCCATTTTGAATTTCTTATATTTTCTTGATTCAGTTTTGGTAATTTGTACCTTTCTAGGAATCTGTCGATTTCTTCTCTGTCTTCTATTCTGTGGGCGTAAAGATTCTCAAAGCAGCTATTGACAATTTTCTGAATTTCCAGACAATTTTCTGTGGTAATTTCACCCTCTTATTCCTTATTGCTTGAATTTGATTTTTTCTCCTCTTTTTGAAGAGGTTAGCTGGTGGCATATCAATTTTATTTAATCTTTTAAAAAACCATCATTTTGATTTGTTAATTTTTTGTATTGTTTTGTCTCAATTGCATTAATTTCTGCTCTAATCTTCATAAGTTCCTCCTGTCTTTCGCCCTTTTGTCTGCATTGCTCTTCTTTTTCTAGATGTTGGAGGTGCAGCATTAGGATATATATGTGTTCCTGTTCTGTATTCCTATTATGTGAGTTCATAGCTATCAATTTGCCTCTAAGAACTGCTTTCCTTACATCCCATAAATTCTGATAAGTTGTGCTTGAATTTTCATTGAACTGTAGATATTACTTAATTTCTTGTTTAATTTCATCTGTAACCATTCATTGCTCAGTAGAGCATTGTTTAATTTCCATGTATTTATGGTTTTTCTGTGGTTTCTTTTGTCATTTATTTCCAGTTTCATTGCACTGTGGTCAGATAGTATGCATGGGATAATTTCCTACATATACTTAAGCATTGTCTATGGAGTAGTATGTGGTCTATTTTAGAAAGTGTCCCATGTACAGCTGAAAAAAATGTGTTTTCAGCTGTTGTTGGGTGAAACACTTTGTGTATGTCCACTAAGTCCATTTGTTACAAGCTCTGGTTCAGTTCTGTTACTTCTTTCCTAATTTTTTTTCTGGTTGACCTATTGTTTTGGGATAAAGGAGTGTGAAGGTCTGTTAAGATTGTGGAAATGAATATCAGACTTTTCATGTCCCTTAGGACATACATATTTGGTGCATACATATTTATGAGTGTTACCTCTTCCTCTTGCATTTTCCCCTGACCAGAATGTAGTAGCCTTTCTTATTTCATTTGATCATTCTTGGTTTGAGATTCAGACTGTCTGCAAACAGGATTTATACCGCTGATTTTTTCTGAGTTGCCAGAGTGCGTAGTATCGTTTTCAATCCTTTGACTTTGAGCCTATGAACTTCTTTATGAGTTAAGTGTGTTTCTTGTATTCAGCAGATTCTTGAATTTTGATTCCTCATTCACTCTGCCAATCCATTTATTTTAATTGCTGAATTTAGTCCATGTACATTGATGGTTATAATTAAGATGTATTGATGTCTTAGTTACTCTTCTTTTGTTGCTGGGACAAATACCCAACACCCAAAAACCACTCCACAGTTACTGGAGGTTTCACTCCATATTCAGCTGGCTCCAAGGCAAGGGGTACATGGCAGAGAGCATCCGTTCATAGTGGCAGAACAGCAACAATAAAAACAAAGAGCAACAGCTAAAGAAAGTCTGTCTCTCTGCCAGTTATATTACATTCAGGCTCTCTGCCCCAGACTGGAGGAAGCACTCACAACCATAATTTCAGCAGTACGAGGCCATAATCCTGGCCTTAGATTACACATAATCCCAGTGGATCATGAGTTAATCACAAACTCTAGAAGTCCCCACTCCATGACATGAGGCTTTGGGGGGACAACTAGACATAAACCATAACACATACCTTTGAAAACTAAAAGTAAAATATTTTCCAGTTATACAAAATCTAAATATTCTAATACCTCCAAATGTAGCATATAGGAAAAAAACAAAAAGCATATTTCAGAAGGCAAGAGAAGTTCTGTATGCTCCTGGATGAAGAATCAAGAGCTCTTAAAATGATAGTTATGGAGGGCTATGTAAAATATATTAGATGAACCCATTTAAAAGGTCATTAAAATTTCTGTGAAACAGTATCAATCTTATGTTGAGTTATACACGTATCTTTTTCATATGTGCATGTGTATGTCTGTGTATGTGTGTGTGTGTATAAAAGACAGGGAAGAAGTAATACAGTCAGTGGAAATACACTTAAAGTTTTTTTTTTTTTTTTGTCTTTTTGAGACAGGGTCTCACTATGCAGTTCAGGCTGGTCTTAAGCTCACTTTGTAGCTCAGGCTGGTCTCGAACTCATAACAATTCTCCTGCCTCAGCCTCCCAAGTGCTGGGATTACAGGTTTGCGCCACCATGCCCAGTTTAAAGCACTTTTTTTTTTTTTTTTTTTTTTTTTGCAGAACCAGGGATTGAACTCAGGCCCTTGCTCTTGTCAGGGAAGAGCTTATTCCACTGAGCCATCTCCCCAGCCCCACACTTTTTAAAGTTTTTAATACTAAGAGAAAACATCATACCATGTCTTATAAATGGATTGTAAGTCAGAAATACAGTATAAATCTTAAAACAAAAATTAAGATTAAATAATATTCAGAATACTAAATACTAAGTAATTAAAAATTAAATGTTTCAAAACAATTGAACTAAGAAAGTTTTCATGATAGTAAAGAATTACTAAGAATAAAACATAAGATAAATACTGGAATGACAAATAAATGACCATCACTTCTGACAATTTAGGGATAGGAAATCACACAAGATACTAGTATGTCATGGACATGGATAATGTCCATAGCACTTACTGGTGGCCAGGTATTATTTGTGGGACTGAGCTACTGCTATTTCCTTGATATTCATCATATAGACCCAAACAGAATAATGACCCATAGGGTGCAAGAGAAGTTGATTTGTAGAGTATGCTGATGGAAGTATCTTGCTGCTGTATACAAAAGAATAACTAAAGGACTACTTTTGTTAATTGTTTGCCCTATTGGGTGGGTTCTTTCCATTCTCATTCATGCAGTTATGGTCATTTTTCTCCTTCTCTAGGACATCACTTAGTAGTCTGTGTAGGCTTGGCTTTGTCATCATGAAAATCTTAAGTTGTTCTGTGTCATGGAAGTATTTCACTTCTCCATTATACTTGAAAGTGAGTTTTGCAGGGTATATCAGTCAGGCTTGGAATTTTTTTTTTTTTTTTTTTTTTTTTTGTAAGACTTGAAGTACTTTGCTCCATGCCCTTCTTGACTTGATGGTTTGTGAAGAGAAATCTTCCATTATCCTGATAGGTCGTTCTTTAAACATGATCTGTTTCTTTTCTTAAGCGGCTTTTAGTATACTGTTCCTATGCTGAATTTCTGGGATCTTGATTATTATATGTCTGGGTGTGGTTTTAATTGGGTTGATGCTATTTGGAGTTCTATATGCTTCAGTTACCAGTTTTCTGCTACTACTTCCATCCATATTCTTTTTATACCATTTGTATTGACTCTTTCCTTCTCATTAATGCCTATTAGTCTCATGGTGTTCATCTTTGCATCATCTTGCAGATATTGAATTATTTTTTTCATCCTAGTTGTCTTTAAGTGATCTTTTCTTACTTTTTCACTAGCTTCAATGGTGGCTTTAAGTTCTGAAAATCTATTTTCACTTTTATTCAAACTGTTTTGCCAGCTTGTGATTGAGGTTTTTTTTTTTTTGTCTTTTTGAGACAGGGTTTCACTATGCAGTTCAGGCTGGCCTTAAGCTCACTTTGTAGCTCAGGCTGGTCTTGAACTCGCAACAATCCTCCTGCCTCAGCCTCCTGAGTGCTGGGATTACAGGCATGCGCCACCACGCCCGGCAAAAACTTAAGCTATTTATTTATTTAGGTGGAACCGAGGATTGAACTCAGGCCCTTGCACTTGCCAGGGAAGCGCTTATTCCACTGAGCCATCTCCCCAGCGTGATTGAGGTTTTAAATTCCTTTGGATCTGCTTGATACATTCTATCTATTTTCTATATTGCTTATTCGAGGATTCCATCACTTTTATATTTTGCTCTTTTTTTTTAATCAGTGTCTTCTTTAGAAGCATTTAGTGCTTCTTTCATTATAGTTATCATTTCTTTTTTCATATGAAAGACTTCATCTTTGTCATAGACGGCCACTTCCATGGGGCACTCTTTGTACATGAGAGTGGTAGATATCTCTGGGTTCTGCCACTCTCCTGGCTTTTCTTGCTTAGAGTGAAGCTTCTTGTGGCTCTGTCTCTTCTTCATGTTGTCTGGGATTTTGTGTCTTAGAACCTCCTCTCTTTGGAAGAACAGTTCATCACAAACATTGCTCTATATTGAGTTTTGTAGGTTCGTGCCTTTGGCAATTGAGGTATAAAGTGGGCAGTTCAAGACAGCATACTATTGGGAACTGGCTGTAGCTGACGTGGCCTCTGTCATCCAAAATCATGATAACCTCTTCTCTGTGCATCAACCCAGGCCTTGTCTCTAGTATCCTTTTCAGGATCATACAGCAATTCATCATTTGTTGGAATCCTGTGCTGTCTCTTCTTTTTCTTCTTGCTTATCTGTGCTCCTTTGTCTTCATTCTCAGAATCAGAATCAAAAATATATCATCATAGAACTTTGCTGGAGCTATTCCAACTGTTTCATTTCCTGAGGAAGACCCTGTTCTAAGAGAAGACAGATTATCGTGTTTTATGGTGGAATTTAACTCAGCTTCCATTTGTTTTTCAAATTCTTCACTAGAGGACTCACTTTCTCCAGTAAGACACTCTCTGATGAGTTTTCATTTCTGGTCAGGGGTTCAATGTAAAATTACATCCACTTCATCTTCAGAACTACTCAAAGCTGGCTCCTTGTCACTAGGCTCTTCAACTGCACAGGGGTCATAGTCATCCTGGAGCTGGCTCATGGCATCCAGAAGGGGCCCACACAAACTCACACAGTTAGCATTTCTATTTACACTGACAACTATTTCTTCAAAAAATTGTTAAATTTAAATGTTAGCATTTCCTTTGTAAATTATCATTGGTTAATTATTATTTTCATAAGTAAAATTATCACATAAACTCAACTCTGGAAGAAACCTTAGAGAAAATTCTCTAGCATCATTTGATTAATGAAAAATAAACATCTCAGAAAAATTAGCAGGTAAAAGTGACATGGCATGTTAATACATCACAACCAACTCAGCAGCACGCAGTTACAAACAATACAGTTGTTAAAATCACTTGCCTATTTCAGTGATTTTAAATACTGTATTTCTATCATAGATATCAAATTATATTAGAAGTTGATGAAGAAATAGCAGGTGCCAATATTGTGCTCACCCTAAGCAAAATTTGTGCTATAGCATCTTAGAACTTAATAGAAAAAGTCATTGCGTTGGGTGAAAGGAGGACTGAATAATTTCAGTCAAGAAAGCACCTTTGCTCTATTATTAAGTAAAATTAGTAAAAGATATACAAATCAAGGGATTTTAAAGTTTATTGATTGTCAAAGGCTGGGAATGTAACTCAGTGGTAGAGTGCTTGCCTAACCATATATTCAGCCCTGGATTTAACAGCCCCCCAACACACACATATGACATACACCACAAATATTTCAAACAATGCAATTAAGCCAATTAAATTAGATGTAGGATACTTTCATAGTGCATTGCAACCAAAAGAATTGTTTTGTCAAAAAGGCTGGATATGGTAGGATTGGGAACTGTAGCTGCATACTTTTTCTCTTTTCTTCACTTAAGAAATGTACTCCTCATTCAATACCTCGAAGAAAGACGTATATCTTAAATATTCAACCTAATGTCACAACATTTTGAAATAGAGTTTGCAATTTTAGTATAACTCAGGTTTGTATCTTAAGTTATTGAAAAGATAATGGCCAATAAAGAAAGTTACTGACATAGTGAGCTAAGAAAGATTCAGTACATTCCCTTTTTGATTTTTTCTTAATACTGTTTTGTAGTTTCTAAAATTGTGTTTGCATATGTATTGGAGGTAAGACAGGTGTGGACCATTACAAAATAAGCCACAGTAAACTATACAAAAATTATATTAAGCTGTGCTAATTAAGGGGTAGTTAAAATATTTGGAATTTGGTCTAAGTTTTGACATTCACTAAGCTTAATTTTCAAGGACTATTCATGTTGGTTCCATTTTGAATCGAATAAATGCGTGGGAGCATCATCCTTCAGCCCTGAAAAGCAAGCATTCCACGCTGGAAAACAATTCCGGATCTGGCCACAGTGTGGAGATGTTGCGATACAGATTCACTTCGCCCTGCGGAGGGGAGGGGAGGGAAGGCTCTCATGCTGCAGCATTGATTTCCTCTGACCGCACTAATTTTCCTTTACATTCTACAATGCCTTATCAAGTCTAGCATTTCCATGTCCTGAGTAAGTTCATAGATGTGTGTGGCACACTTTCTTTTCACAGGAAACATTAGAATGTTTTGCATCTGGTACCCGTACGTGTTCAAATGTAATGCGATGCTTTTAACTGTTTGACTCTCCATACACAAACTTGGAATCCATGTACTGCTGAATAAACCAGTTCCAATGCATAATGCTTGTGAAAGAACCACAAGAGCATATAAAATAGTAGCAAATCTCCCCACAGTTCATGGGTTTCACCCAAGAATGCAGTGGCACTTGTAAATGACATTCGTGAGTTCATGAAACATGAACTGCCCACTCAGCACCAGGCTCTCTTGCTGGATATGCAGAGCAACAGAAGAGACTTGGCGCTTGTCTAGGGGGACAGTGGATGACAATATAAACTTACAATCACCTGTTTAGTAGGTGAGATAGCATTATGAAGATCAAATAAAATACATGTAAGCTGACAACATGGGAAGGGAGGAGGAAGAGAGATGACAAAAGTTAGCAGGTGAAAAAAGTGTGCCGTAGGCCAGAAGGAGCAACATCTGAGGATGTCCTGAGAGGGAATGGACTTGGTAAGGAAAGATGACCTTGTCACCTGTTTAGTTCCCTTGAGCTTACTGAGGAAAGTGGAGTAGGTGTTCAGTTGGCTGGCACAACAGTGCCCAGGGCTGGGAGTGAAATGTCAAAGATTTCCTCCCTCTCCTCCCGCTTCATTGCTTCTTTTCTCCTCCTCCTCCTCTTCCTCCTCCTCCTCCTCCTCTTCTCTTTCTCTCTCATCCAATTTTTCATTACTATGTGTTTGCAGTACATAATGATTACATTCACTGCAGGAAACTGGTACATGTATATAACACATCTTTTTTTTACTTCTCTTCCACACCTTTTTATTTTGTCAGTATATGATTAATTTGCTTATAAGTTTTATAAAGTTATTTATCGTAGGGCCACTGAGATAGCTCAGCAGACTAAGTGTTTGCTTAGGCAAGGTCAGGGGCCAGGGTTCGATCCCTGGCATCACATGCCGCACCAGCCCTGGGGCACGCTGAGTCTGAGCAAGGTGATGCAAACCTCTAATCCCAGCACTAGGGAGGCAGAAATCAAAGGATCATTATGAGTCCGAGCTGCGTAGTGACAGCCTTCAGAGACACACAAAACAAAAAAAAACCTATAGGAATACTACTTATTAAAGGGATAAAATTGTTTAATGTGCACATATGTGGCACAGTGTTTGAGTCAGGTTGAACATACTTAGTTCCTTAAACATCTGTCATTTTTTGTCATGGTAAAAAATACAAAATCTATTAAGTATATCTTCTAGACTTTGAAATGTGTAGTTTATATTTTGCAGTCACCCTACTGTGCAGTAGCCCATCAGAGCTCCTCGCGCGTGTCTGACCATTGTGCGACGTGCATCCGATAGCTTCTTTCTCCTTCCTCCCCTAGAGTCTATTCCAAACTCTGTTGGGAGCTATTGAAGGGTTTGAGAAAAAAAGAACAAAAAGATTACGCTGTTATATAGATTTCATCCCTAAATATTCAAATTTTAATTATTTTTAAATTTATTTTTCTTTGATTTTATATTTTTTTCCTTCTCCATCTCCTTCTCCTCCTCCACCTCTTCCTCCTTTTTTTTTTTTTTAACTATAAGATACTTGA
>PVKA01001178.1:122722-156204 GCA_004027165.1 Ctenomys sociabilis
TTTTTGGTGGAACCGGGGATTGAACTCAGGTCCTTGCAACTTGCCAGGGAAGCGCTTATTCCACTGAGCCATCTCCCTGTCCTGAATTGGTTTTTAGAGGAAATCTATTTTTTGTTTTTGGTGCCGCGGGCTGAACCCAGGGCTTCCAGAGTGCAGGGCAAGTGTTCTACTGCTTAGACAAATCTCCAGCTCCAAATGACTTGTTTGTATAAATGATATATAAAAGGAATTTATCGGGCTGGGGAGATGGCTCAGTGGAATAAGCGCTTTCCTGGCAAACGCAAGGACCTGAGTTCAATCCGTGGTTCCGCAAAAAAAAAAAAAAAGAAGGAATTTATCTTTCCTTGAGCATCACTAATTATATTAAATTATATTTTGCTGCATTTATAATTAAGAAGAAAAAGAAAGAGAATCCAAGCCTCTGTTAAGCATAATTGAATGGGTTGTGGGTCCTTATTTAAGGTGACGCAAGACTTCATGGAAGAACCCCAGGTGTATCAAGTCAATTTGCTGTATCTCTGTGGCGGCTATATACTTTCCATAAAATGCTCTAAAAATGACAGCAGCTTCCTCACCCCGCAGTATGTCACATGCTGAATCGATGAGGGATGCAGCAGAATCAGTTCCACAGAGCTGCAGAGTAAAGGGATAGGAAGAGAATAGTGCAGAGTAGATGCCTCAGGCAGTACAAAGCAAAGCTATCAGAGTTCTCTCAAGGTGACTCCAGGGGCCATCAACCCCAGTAGAAAACACAGGAAATTTACAGAAATGGGAGCAGGGGAATTTTCTTTGAAAACAAAACAGGCCAGAAGGGACTCATTTGCTTAATGTTTTCTTAAAATTATATTTTGAAGAAATTAAATTTAAGATAATATCTTTTATGTCTAACCACACGTTTACTGTGCTCACTGTTCTTTGTAGCGCAGACTGGAGTTTGCATCTGGGACCACTTTTCTCTTGCTGGTAGAGATTCTTTTACCAGTGTTTTTCCTACTCATTGTCTGTTGTTACAAATTCCATCAGTTTTTGTTTGAAAGGTTTTTCATTTCACTTTTAGTTTTGAAAGATGTGTAGGCATAGAATTCTAGTGTGACTTTGCCCTTTGTGTTTAGCATTTTATTTTATTTTTTTGTTTAGCATTTTATTTATTTATTTTTGGCCAGACCAGGGGTTGAACTTGAACTTGCCAGGCATGCGCTTATTCTATGGATGGAGCCATCTCCCTGACCCCTTGTTTAGCATTTTAAAGAGGTGGTTCCACTCCTTCTTTTCTTTTTTCTTTTCTCTTTTCTTTTCTTTTATTGAGAAACAAATAGCAATAAGACAGTTTCAAAGCTGATTAATAGGACAGTTTCAATAGTTAATACCTTCTAATTGTTATCTTCTTAGTGGTTATCCATATTACAAGATACAGACAGGATATCCTGTCTAAACACTATTAGTGCAAATCTTCTCATTGATTTAAGCAAAAGTAGGTGTATATCTATCCTAACTATACTGTATATACAGATACACATTATTTCTGACTTGAGACTTTGTGTGTGTGTGTGTGTTTGTGTGTCTGTCTGTGTGTCTGTGTGTGTGTGTGCACTGAAGATTAAATGAACTTATTTGTTCAACAATTGAATTTCACTCATCTTGTAACCACTCTGCATAGCGTTGCTCCTGCTCTCTGTCACATAAAGATCCCACAGGTAGATGCAAGGGAAGTGCACCTGAATTCAAGAGTTACACAGGTGCTACTGCTTCCTGTGAAATGTTGAGAATTACTACTCTAGGGCTCCAGATCACAGGGCCTCAGCGTCCGCCGGAAGCTTGGTCAAAGCATAGACTGCCAAGGCTGCTTGCTGAGACTTTGGCTTATTAGGGTTGGCTGGGTCTAAGAATGAAACTTTATGGGTGATGCTGGGTGGTCCTGAAAGGATATCTTGAACATCAATGTTATTTATAGTATTTATCTCTGGCAAGAGTATTTTTTTTAAAGATTTTATTGGTAATAAAATTTTGAGATGAGCATGTGATATACTCAATAAAGTACAATAAAGTGAAAATAAAATACCTTGGTTTGGGTCTTGCTCAACCCTTACCACAAGACTTTTTTTAAAAAGATCTTTGATCTTAAAATCATTATCTATGAAAGGGAAATTATAAAATGATCAGCCATCTTTCAGAAGTATCATGTAAGCTGAATTTCTATGATAAATACCATTTTTTTCTGCATCATTTTCCTCATGCACTCTTCAAAAAATACACTGACAATAGTATATGGACTTTTTGACTAAACTCTAAGAAGTAAGTCAAGAAGCAAGAGTGGCTACTGTATCCTAGAAACGATAGCATAATAACCAGTCTGATCTTTTTTTAAAAATAATTTTATTGAGAAACAAATAGTAATGAGACAGTTTCAAAACTGATTAGTAGGACAGTTTCAATAATTACATTGCATATTGTTCTCTTAGTGGTTATTCATTGTGCAAGATGCAGACATGATACCCTGTCCACAAACACTATTAGAACAAATCTTTCTATTCATTGAATTAAGAGAAAGTAGCTGCATATGTATCCTAAATATTTTGTGCTATATCGATGCAAAATGGTCATTTATTTGTATCCCCTTTTTTTGTTTAACTTTGTCTCATTCAATTGTCATTTAAATACTTCAGGTGCATGAATTCAGCAAAATATTCCATTATAGTCCAGTAGACCATAATAGTAGTGGGTTATCTGTAGGACTGGCAACGTCAGAAGTTGTTGACTTGAGTCTTTTACAGCTCAGCCTATTAATATGGCTTTACTTTACACACCTCATTTTTATACTTTTCTGCTGGATGGTTAAGGCCAAAATAAAGGAAACCCTATATAACAAGAAAAACAGTAACTTTTGTATCTGATAAGGTCAGGCAAGTCCCCTCACAGTCTGATCTTCTTGGTTTATTCTGGAATCATCTCTAAGAAGAAAGGCACCCTGAGTGCTCAGTTAGATAGGCTACAATTTGAATTTTTCTAATACTATCTTGGAACACACAAGTTCTTTTAAACTAAACTGAATGTTGAGATTCTAGTAATTTGAATTAGAATGTATCTATAATCATTATAATGATCATTTATGATGATGATTTCATACCATATTTAAAACATTTGTATCTAGCTTACTGTTTAGTTTTGCTCATTTCTGAGAAATGAACATGACTTTATTAGAAAGTTTACTTGGATGCTTTTTCCGGTAGGAGACATCAGTCACTAGGAGGCTGCTTCTTAAGACAAATGAGTTCCATAATTTTTTTTAGACCATTTTCTGCTGGAAGAATGTGTAATGTATGTTACCACTTCTGTCATTAAGGGTGTGGATCCTGTTTAGTATGACATCTTGTGGGATACTAGTTGTGTGGTATTTATAGGCATCTAACTGGATGAATAACATCTGATGCATTCAAAGCCCACACAGTAATGGTAGAATGGACATTTTTCTGAATAAAATCAAAACCAAATCCAAATTCTGTGGTAATGTTTCCATCTGTCCTATGATATTCATTATTGTAGAATATCGTACAGTGGTGGTGTCACAAGTGTCATGTCTCTAGAGCATCATGTAACCTTGGGAGAAGAAATATCTAAAGAACCAAAGGAGAGTAAAAGCTATAATTAAAAATAAGCTCCAAGAAATAGTTTCCATGTGGTTGTGAGAAGCCCTTCAGCACAGCTGGAAAATTTCAGGCTGAAATATGTTGGAACAATAGTTTACAGAGGAAAGTAGCTGGGTTTGTGGTTACACTTGGAAGTGAAATTTCCTTGCTTGGTCATAATAGTAAACTAGCTATGAAGTTTGGAAGAATATTCCCTAAAGAAGCTTTTTTACTCCCTGAATTACAAAGAGACACAAAAAAGATGATCTCATAAATGACAGTATAGACTTATACTCACATTAAGAAGAGTCCTATTATATACAGATATATTTCAGTATAGAAAAATATAGATTTATTTGATAGCAAGGGATTGAAGAATCCAAAATGCAAGAAAGGAGATCCGTATTCTGTTCCACACTGTACAATAAGGTTATGTTCTAAAGATAGTTATATAAATCAGTCCCTTTTGTGTTTGAATAAAGATCTCAATATATCTCATTTCAATTAATTTAATTTTAGATTTGTTTTCCACTTCTGTATTTTGTACGCTTTCATTGTTTCAGGCTTTTTCTTCCTTTAAGTCACCTAATATTGAAGCTTGGTGGGGTTTCCTTCCTCTATTCACTTTCTATATTCCATCACTTATAAATATCATTCAATTCTATTGCTATTGAGATATTCATACCCCATATTTGTTAAACTATTTAGCATGTTAGGTTTATCAAAAATAGGCTTACAAGAACTGCTACACAAGCAGAAACTTTGAAACTGTAGGGTGTACATAGTCAGTTGGAAATGAGATGAGGGGCTAGGAGGGTGGCTAATTTGTGGTTGATGAAATTCTAAGAAATCAGTATCTTGAAAGAGTGGGATCCAGAGATGGGGAGAGGTGAAAGCTAGAAACAGATGTGGGGCAAACCTATGTAGATAATCATGAGTAATAGTTTGGATGATAAGGGTATGTTTTAGAAAACGAATGTGTACTACAGCTGACAAGTAGTATTATCGAACTATAAAAAATGATTTCCTATATTGGTCTGAGGTGGAAATGAATCTCCCTTTAGAAATCTGATATCTTAATCTGTGGTTCCTTAACCTTTAGACATGTTATTAGTCAATTAATTGATTGTTAATAAGTGATGCTGAAATTTTGTTCAGGTGTCTTATTAATGATAACATGTTTACTATTATGAAACCGAAGTTTAAGAGAGGAATGCAATCTATAGTTTTGTTCGTATGCATGTTGGTCAGTGGCTTGGTTGTCAACACATGATAAATTAAAGCAATTTGAGGCTTAAGTTACAGCTGTATCTTGGCTTGATGGATGTTAAGAATATTCCCTGTTCTATTAGTTTTTTGTTACTACTTAGGAAATTATCACAGCGCTAGCACTTAAACACCATTTTTAAAGTTTTATAGTTCTCTAAGTTAGACGTTGAAGATCGCATGGCTGGGATCTCTGCTCAGGGTCTCACAAAGCTGAATGGGAGGCCCTGGTTGGCTGCTTCTCATCAGGAGCTGGGCGTCTCCCTAGCGATTCCACGCCTGGCACAATTTAGCTCCATGGTGTTGCAGGAGAGAGGGGCACATTTCTTTGCTGGCTGGTGGTTCTGATCTCCCAGAAGCCCTCTGTGTTCCTGAGCAGTGCACCTCATTCTCGGAGCAGCTACAGCGTATCACAATGCCCGTCTCATGCTTCACGTTTGTCTCAGCTGGAGAAAGCTCTGCACTTTCTAAAGTCAAGTCTGCCAAGTAGCATAATCGTAACCACAGGCATGATGTCGCATTCACAGCTACCCTGGTGGGCATGTGACCTTTGGGAATGAAATCTTAGGAAGGTTTTCCACTATACCTGTGTGGTGCAAGCAGTGGGCCAGTGCTGCTTGAGTGACAAAGTGATCCCGCAAGAAACGCAGACTGAATGCAATAATTCTTCCTATGAGGGCCACAGGGACACTTGTATCTTATATAAAATTGAAATAAATAAAGACCAAATTGTAGCAAAACCAAAATAAACAAATATTTCCAAGGCCAGCATGCTCTGATCAAACAAGTCAATGATTGCAGAATTAATAATTTCCAAAGAATCATAGTAAAATTCTCTAGGGTGGTGTTCTGAAAAAAATGAATATGGAGCCAAGTGTGGTAGCACATGTGCCAGTCCCAGCACGTGGCAAGCTAAGGCCAGAGGAGAGTCGCTGCAAGTTAGTGACGAACCTGAGCTACATGGTAAGTTCAAGGTCAGCCTAGGATACACAGCAAGGCATTGTCTCAAAGAAAAAACAAAAAACCCACAGAAAGTGTTCAAACTGAATGAAACCAAGCAAAACGAAATGAACACGGAAGTATTTTATGTGAATATGGAGACAAGGACCATATACAACATTTATACTCTGCATATGATAGCAAAATTGCACGTGCATTGCACCAGTATCATAGGAAGATAAAAAAATACCTTAGACATTTTTCAAAATGAATTGTATCAATAAAATCTTGGATATCCATATTTTTCTATGGTTTAATAAAAAAAGAGTGAATTGGAAAGCATTGCTTTATAAAGAAAATATTTCCTAAAAAAATTATTGGACCTTTTCTAAGATTTCTTCAGCAAAACCTATTTAAGCACCTTTTCTTCAACACATTATGTTCTCATGAATGTTATTAAAAATTCTCACTGATGTTTTTGGAAAATTTTTGAACATATTATGGTTAGTTATGTAAACCACTGTAATTTAACAGAATTCCATACAAGATATATTCAAATGCACATAATATTATTTTATCCCATGACTATTTCTTTGGGGAATTTAACGGATATTTCATTTTGAGAGAAAATACGAAGCTGGATTACAAAAAGAAAATGAATAAATCTTTCTGGATTTGAGTATAACTTAGAATCTTTTTTCCACTTGGCAATGGCTGAATAGTTGATTTGAAAAATTTGAAGATAGGGCCGGGCAGATGGCTCAGTGGAATAAGTGCTTCCCTGGCAAGCACAATGGCCTGAGTTCAATTCCCGGTTCCACAAAAAAAAAAAAAAAAAAAAAAAAAAAAAAAAAAAAAAAAAAAAAAAAAAAAAAAAAAAAAAAAAAAAAAAAATTTGAAGATAGTGACCTGAAACTTGAATTTATATTTTTGTTTCTGATGAGAATTTCATTGACAATATAAATTAGCTAATGTTAAAGAGGAAACTTTAAAAGTGGTGGATTTAGAGCTTCATTGTAATATCACACGATTGTAGTCTAGTACAAACTAATATAAATGACATTAAATTTTTTATTTTTAAGGAATAGTACATAAGTATTAATACTTTATATTTTTAAAGATTTAAAATCATTATTATATTGGTTCCTACAGATTCAGTCTGATTATTATTCATTAAGATCCCAGGTACACTAGCATCTTATTTCAAAATTTTCTGCTATATTAAAGCTAATAACAAATTGTATTATACATTGGTAACATTAATCATGTTAGGAAGCTCAGACTTTTTATTGCTTTTTTCCCTTTTTTATTCTGAAAGGCAATTTTCTGTTAATAGCTTATTTTTTTTTCTTGTCATGGTATATAATACCATGAATATGCTCTTATTCATGAAAATTTGTTCAAACATCTCACTTTAAAATGTTTGCACAAATCGAATTGAATGATATATCAACATAAAGTTTGGTTTAAATTAACTATACATATAGAAAACTATTAATCAGCCTGTCATTAACTCAAAGTATAGAAATTTTCAGTTGGATTTTTGAAGTTAATGTTCATTTGACTTATAAAGAAATAACAGACATTTTATTTATCTCTAATATGAAGCAGACATTGAGACAGAAAGTCTGATATGAAAAGAATATTTTTAGGTCTTTCATATATTACTACTTCATCTTTTAAAATATGACTAGCATATGTTTATTAAATACAGAATGTCACATAGAAATGTAATTCATTAATTCAATCATTAAGTACTTACAAAGAACCAACCCTGTACCAGGCACACCACGGGAGGGAAGAATGGTGGCAGAACTACTAAGGGAAATATTATGCTGAAGGGTGACTGGAAAATATTTGCCAAGATCGCAGATAGCTGTAGATCCAGAATGTACACTCAGTAGTCTGACTTCAGAGAGAAGATTATTGCCACTACATTAGATCCTTCTCTCATCAAACACACATTTGAGGGCTGGGGAAATAGCTCAGTGGCACAAGCACCTGCCTATTAAGCACAAGGTCCTGAGTTCAATCCCTGGTACTTGGGGGGAAAAAAATCTGTTTTCTGGAGGTAGCACTTCAAAGAAAGAAAGAAACAAATGCAGTGAGAATTAGTAATATAGAAGAAAACTAATTTCATCTGAGAAAAAATTGTCATCAAATATCATTTAAATAGAGAGGCAAGTGCTTATTTTCTGAACCAATGGTATTTAAATGATGACTTTAGCAGGGGAAGTGAGGTAACTATTTTCTCCCCAGAAAAATGATTGGAAAGAAAGATTCCAGGATGAAATTATCGTGGTAGGTGGAGGAACTTTAGTCAGCAGAGTTGAGAAGGTCAGGAAATGGGATGAGACTTTCTAAGACTTAATTTTTATTTTAAGTCATTGAAAAAGACTCCAGAGGTTTCAATATTTAATTATTGTTTTGGGTATAATATTATTTATTTATTTATTTATTTTCATGTAATTTACTCAGTATAGGGTCTTACTGCACGGATTGGACTTGTATTGATCCTCCTGTGTTCAGCCTCCACAGCACTGGGATTACAGCATATGACACCGTGCCTGGATTCGGTAGCCGGTTCACTGTATCCGGGAGGAGGGACTAGCACGGCATGTGGGACTGGGAATTGAACCCTGGTCCCTGTGCACTTGCCAGAGCAGGCACTTAGTCTGCCAAGCTGTCTTGCCAGCCCCTGGGTATAATATGCTCTTAAAGAGCATATTAGAAGGGTAAAGAGGACATGTTCATAAGTGTTTCCATTTTGATTATATTAGTAACTGGATAAATAGAAATAAAGGACAGATTTGGAATAAGTGAAGAAAAGTAACAACTGATGTGATCAAGTGTGGCCCAAGAGCAACAGAGATGGTGAGAAAAAAGGGAGGGAGTGAAGTCAGCTAAGAAAGAAACTACAGTGTGGTACAAAAGAGCCCAAGGGAGAGAGTTCAACAGAAGCAAGAAAAAGTGTACTTTCCACTGTTCACTCGCATGGAGGTTACTTGAGGCCTTTTTAGGAAGAATTTTACCAGCCTATGTGACCTAGAGCCAGACTGGAGACAGTGGGGGAGCAAGCGTGCACAGCATGGGTGGACGACTCCTTTCAGGGGGATGGTGGCTCAGAAGGCATGTGGAGTTAGTGGCCTCCTGAGGTGGAGGTAGGGTAAAGGCCCCAAGGTATTTACTCTTTCTCCCTTTGAGAAGTGGATTTAATTATTCTGCCCCTATTTTGAGCTGGCCATAGAGACTTGCTGACCATCAGAGTGCGGGGAAGTGATGTTCCAGGGCTCTGCGTTTTAATCATTAAAGCCCTTGGACCTTCCACCTGGACCTCTTGGGATGCTTGCTTCTGGACTTAGGAATCATCAAGAAAAATGTGTGAAAAAGAATGTGTGAAAATGGAAATGATGCTCTGGGAAAACTTAGGTAACCCACAAAAATGGGCTGTACGGAGGGACCCTGGACAACCCCCATGTGTTCCAACCGTTCCAGCACAGGCCGCAGGTCTTGGTGAAACAGTTGTTGTGGGCGTGGAATCCAGGAGGTGCAACATGAAGAAGACTTGAGAAACCCCACTGGACAACCAAAATTAAGCCCTGGACCAAGGGCCCCAGTTGGCTGTCCCGACCGTCTTGGACCCGCTAAGCCTCGGTCAGCATGCACTGGAGACAGCCCCTTCTCACTACGGTCTCCTTGAATTTCCAGTGTGCTTCATGATGGACTTAGCAACATAGCTTCTGTTTGCTGTCAGTAAGTGTTGGTGTTGCCTCACAATAATAGATGGCTGTAATAAGCTTATATGTAGCAGCTGCTCATGAAATATTAATTTAATATTATTAAAATTCAATTTAGTTCATTTGTTTTAAATTTTCCAAATACTCGTGTTTAAATGGGACCCACATTTCATGCAGCTTATTGGGGATTTGCTCTGGCAGAAGCAGCAACAGGTTAGTTTTTCATTATGAAATATCATAGAATACGTTAGTATTATTTTATTATTTAATGTATTTGGTTGTTGCAAGCTCTCACTATGCGGCTCAGACTCATAGTGATCCTCCTGTTTTCAGCCTCCCTAGTGCTGGGATTATAGGCGTGAATTACCACATCCTCTCTTGGTGGCTGGCTCCTGCACCTGGGGGCAAGGCCAGCCCAGCATGTGGTGTGGGGGATCGAACTGCGGTCCTTTCACTTTCCTAAGCAAGCACTTAGTCCATTGAGCTACCTTGCCAGGTGGTAGAGTGTACTTTTATTCATATAGTTGTACTTGCACAACCTTAGATATTATGAAGTACTACACTGCAAGGCTGCGCAGTGCACAATGTATTACATACTAAAGCCTATTTCCCCTGAAGCCATAATAAAAATACCAACACAGGTTATTACATGATCAAAAAAATGTAAACATGAGATATCAAAAGCTGTTGCATGACATAGCATGCAACAGTAAAATTTTCCCTAAGTGAAAGAAATACATTATGCTGAAAAAAAATACAAATACAGATGCACACTATACACAAAATGATTATATAGTATGTACTCATACACAAAATGATTAACAGTTTTATTATCACTATACATTTATTTGGCACTGTACATAATTGTGATACACATACACACAGGCACACACACATATATCTATATCTATATATATCTATATATCTATATCTCTATCTATCTATCTATCTATCTATCTATCTATCTATCTATCTATATAATTTATTTGCAGTACTGAAGATTGAACCTGGACCATATCCCCAGGCCTCATTTAGTTTATTTTGAGACAGTATCTCTACTAATTTAGTAAGTGCTCTGGGTGGACTTGAAATTGTAAGCCTCCTGCCTCAGCCTCCCAGAGTTCTGGAGTCACAGGTGTGTGTCACCATGTCTGTCCATCTGCACTATATTTTTTTAATACAACTGGTATCACTGTTTGCACTGTCCTCACCACACACACTCATAAAAACGCGCATACTGTGAAGCACTGATATCCATATGCTATGGTGTGACATGATGTCACTCACTAGGTGACATCTATTTTAAATTAAGGGACCACATTTATCCCTGCAATCCACTTCTGATCAAAACATTATCAGTGACAGCTAAACTGAATCATTAACTTGGTTAGCTTGTGAATGACCTGGAGGATTATGTGTGTTTGGGGCATGGAGATGTATCTCGGGCCTTATCTCTGCTCCCCTGTCCCTTCTCTGTGCCTCTGCTCTGCCTCCTGGCCGCCAAGAGGGAGCAGTGTGACTTACCTATGTACTTGTGCCATCCTGATCCTGCCTTGGAGCCAGCTGCCATGCATAGAGACCACTGAAATCATGAACCAAATTTGATGCTTCTCTCTCAGATTGTGGCTGGTTGGTATTCCTTCCCAGCAATGTACGAGCTGACCAAATGCATTATACGATGCATTATTATGCAAAATAAGAATATTTCTTAATATATTACATTTCAATCATTCCATTTATCATTTGCTTTTCTAGTCAAAGTTATTGATGACTTTATGCTTATATTATTTACACTCAAATGATCTAAAATTTCTACATAATTAAAATAAGTTTTTTTTAAAAAATAAAATGAAGGTTTTGATCCTCAAATTAAAAAAATGTACTGTGTTGATTTACTGTATAGTTACATTACCCTAGGCATTATTATAAAGAGTGCAGGTGTATCAAATTATGTAACTTGAGAACACCCCATTCCAGGTAGTGCTGACTTTTACCTGCATTTTCCAGGAGAGAAAATTAAAGCATACAAAAGTTAAATGACATTTTCAAAGTTGTCCAGCTAATGATACCTGGTACAGGGGTGCAGGTCCTAGGGAGTTTTTTGCCTTTTTAATTACCTTGCCACATACACACATTGTTTGTGTCTTTCTTCATGCCTTTGTGTTTGAGAAATTATATACAGGTGGAAACCCTGTTTAGCAAGATGGGGAGAAAGTGAAGGATAATAAGAATGAGAGGCATTGCCCAGGGTAGGCATGGGGGACAGGGCATAAAAACCAAAGGCAAGGAAGGCGGTTGTTCAGAGGGATGAACATAGAGAATCTTCCCTTTTATATCTAGCTCAGGTCTGACCCTCATTCTGTACTATGCTATGATAAGGTATCCTGAGTCTGACTCAGGTTCAGAGTATATTTAAGATTGCATCTCTATTTCAATATAAAATCTGATAGTCCCACTTTCATTTGAGATTCCTATATATTTTGATTATAATATATGAGGTATACTGTAATTATACTATAATTATAATTAATCTAACTGTTAAAAGTTTTGTAGCTGTCTCAGTCACTTTTCTCTTCTTGCTAGTGCAAGATACCTAACACCCAAAATTAAGGAAGGAAAGGTTTATTTAGCTCACAGTTAGTTGAGGCTTCAGTACATACTCGCCTGGCCCCAAGGCAGAGTGGTACATGGCAGAGAGCAGCTGTTCATGATGGCAGAAGACAGCAAAGAGCAAAGGAAGAGCGGTGGCTGCAGGAGCTGGAAAGCCTCTCTCCCTCCCTTACACTGCATTCAGGCTATCAGTCCCAGGGTGGATATAGCACTCGTACCTGTAATCCTACCATTGGATCATGAGTTAATCACAAACGCTAGAAGCTGCCCCAGTGACTGCGTGAGGCTTTGGGAGGACACCTAGACAAGTCATAGCAGTAGTCTTAGCTGTACCCAACTTACTATCAGCCAAATTTATGACAAATGAAGTCCATTCCTTTCAAAGTGCACCTAATTTCTGAAATAGAAGAATTGTATTGTTCTTCGGGAAGGTCTTGGCAGCTTTCAAATACTCCTCAGCAACATTACCCTGCAATAACCTCCAAGGAAATGACACTGGACTGCTACCAAAGCTTTGTTATGTGTTACTTAGAAATATGACTCTCAGTGGTGAATTCTTGTAGCTTTCTATAAATGGATTATTCCCTTCAGGAGAAGCATTATGTGTTAGAGGTGACTAGTGATTGAGCTGGCAGGAGATAATTTTTTAGCAGGAAAAGTAACTTGAATTTTGTGTGTGTGTGAGATTGTGTGTATAAAGTTAACTTTGTCTCAGTGAGAATAAAAGCATATAAACCATATTGTCTTCAAAAGTGAAAATGCATAAATAATACAATGTCTATTGTACACATTTATCCATTTTTATAGGTAAGAAATCTACCATGCAACATTTTCAAACAACGTTTCACATTAAGCAGGTGTGATATCTAGAAGAGCAAAACTTTCAATGAACAAACAACACTGTCATCAAACATGCATTTGGGAATATCTCTCTTGGAATGAAGAAGAAGGTAATGCCTTGAATGTCTCAGTGGGTAAGTGTCGGTTTGTCCTATGAAGATGCAGTTTGACAAAAGGAAGATGAGTCTCTTGAGACAGGCTGCCTGTGCTGCAGGACAAGAGGAGAGGAACAATAGAACAGGGAGGTCGATAAGTAGAACAAGGAAAGGCCAGGCTGCTCCTGAGGTCTGGGGTCATGTGGTTGAATGATCAAATAGTTTCTGGAGGGTTCTTTAACTGAAGATTAGGGCCATTTTATCATTAAGTACTAGAATCCCACCATTTTCTTTTCATACCAAAACAACAATAAACATTTTCCCTCTTTATAAGAATCCTTTGTTGCTAGACAATGTTAGTGTTCATATCGTGGCAACTTACACAGAATTGTATGGCCAACGCCAGGTACTTAAATATTGTAAGACTTTACTGTCTGTTATTATTTTCTTTCAAATATTGTTATAGTTATCCTTTCTGACACGATATTTCTTACTTTTAGGAGAAAACACTCTACGCTTCTCTCTATAGTGCCCACCAGCAGGCTTTTCCTGAGCACAGAGCCCCTTGACCATGTGCTCCCCAAAGAGAACTCCTTTTATTCCTGGAGGGAATTTCTTGATTAGTAACCAGCTATGTGATTATTTCCTCCAGTTACTGGATCAAGCATATGCATGTGCATGAGAGATGAGGGACCGTCACTTGGGGCTGGGTCAGTTCTTAATGTACTGCCTCAACTTTAAACGCAGCCTTAGCTAGGGGCTCTACTGTCAGAGACACAATTCCTATAACCAGTTTTCCTTGAAAATGAGCCTGATGCTAAGGTTGCTCAGTAGAGGGCGCTAAAAAGACATCATTGGAAGAGGAGGCTTCCTGCCCTCGCAGCCTGCGCTGCGAATCTGTCCTGCGCTTGAGGAGACCCGAGTGGAACCTGTCTGAGTCACAGGCCTAGAACACGATCGCTCTGACCTTGGTGCCCCAGCCTGCCGCTGACCCCGCTGGTCCGCGCGCAGCTGCCTGGGACAGCTCCCTCTACAAGTGCCTCCCCAGCGCGCTCTGAAGGCCTTTGCCCAGCACGGAAGCAACGAGGAGGTGGGAGAGGAGGCGTGAGGGCTGTCTGCTGTCGCCCTCAAATTCAATGACAGCAAATCCCACAACAGTGGCTGCTGCTGAACCCACCTCCTTTCAACACTGTATGGGCTCCCAAGTTTGTTATAGTTACTTTTTATTACAATTAGTAATAAGCAGTGTAATTAGTAATTCTTATATTAATCTTACTGTATTGAACCTACTGTGTTATCTCTCCCTCTGGTTAGTTCTAGCTTGTTCCAGGAGACTTGCAGGTCACATCAGTCGCAAAAGCCGATGAAGACAGCTGACCGGCACTGCCTTTGGATGTCAGTACGCGCCACCCCTCAAGCTTCAGCCACTGTCTTTGCTGTAGGTAAGAGACCCAGAAAGGTCCTTGGTTTCTGAGAATATGGTATTCTCAGTTGACCAACCGTGTGCTGTATGCCACACTTTTCATTTCAGTACTTTGTGTTGGTGCTAATCTGCAGCACAAAGGCACGATAGTTTCTTGCTTAAAAGCATCATTCTAAGCCCCCTTTTTTTTTTTTTTTTTTTAGGAAGCATTGGTAGTATCCCTCGGAAAGACTAGGTGAGGACACTGTTTATTACCCTGTGAGTCCTCAGCCTGCATCGCTCCTCTTGCTTATCAGCCTTGCTGTTGTACAGTATAGGTGATCATACTTCTTTTTGTATATTCAGTTTCTTCACACCCCGAAATGACATTGGCATCCCTCGGTCATTTCAGCCTAGTCTTGCTTTCTGATTATGTTGAGTTTCTCACCTACTGATATGAATGTTACTGGTTTTAGAGGATAAAGTGTCTCTGAAAGATTATTTAGTTCTTGCCAACTACGCTGGTGTTTCTCCTGGAAAGCTGATGTTCAGCCAGTTCCCCGCTTCTCTAACACAACTCAGTCCAATAGCTCAGGGTAAGTCTGCATTTGGAATTAATTATACACATAGCAGAACTTAATTCTTTTTTTTTTTTTTTTTTTTTTTGGTATCTGGAATTGAACTCAGGACCTTGTGCTTGCCAGGCAGGCGCTGTGCCACTGAGGTAGATCCCTGACTCCATGCTAGAATTTAAAAAGAAATAAAGCTGTCTAGTGCATTGCCTCACACTACCTGTGTCTTGTTCCTAGCTGACAGGAAGTTCCCACAGCGGGGTCGGCATGGGGAAGGCATCTGCCACCCGGGGTGTGTGCTAGGTGGGGGCTGCTCAGCGCGCTGTCAGGCATGCATGGCTGCTTGGCTCATCATTTGCTCATTTGCTGCCTGTCTGGTTTCTGCAGAAAATCTTCTTTTCTTTCAAACTGTGACTTTCCTGAGGCTTCCTGTGGAAACATTTCCAGCCCCTCCTCCATCGAGCCAGAGATTATACCTTTGTAAAAAAAACGGGCCTTAAAACTTCTCACCCATCCCACCCCAGCCAGTGCTTCTCTTCCATGCCTGTCCTCTGCTAGGGATGGTACGTCTGATTACTGATGTGCTGTCTCTTCCTGCCAGAATCTTACCCATGTGCCTTTTTCTCTTCTCTCTTCACAGAGTGGTTCACTCTCCACTTCTATAAAGTGCTGCTTCTATTCTGGGCTTTAAAGAACAGACAATTCTGAACCCTTTCCCAGACAGACCCGGTGGCCAGCATGAATATACTTCCAACTTGCACACATCTTTCAGTGAATAATGACGTGCATGTTTTCCCTGGAGCTACCTAGGCAGTCTGGCTACTACAAAAGTTAATCACTGCTTTATTCCCAGGAAAAAGAGCACTCAGATTGTTTCAGTATGGAAAATTAACTGTTTGGTGTTTGCCTCAAAAGAAACAAGATTTAGGACTTGGATAAAGTTTGTGGAGAGTTCAAGGGGAGAAATGGCTGGGACTCTGTGAGCCAAATTACAGGGCTGCGCTTGCCTGGCTAAACACTTTCAGTTTTATTCGAAGACAAGGGGAGCCAAAATGAGTCTTAACCAAAAATGAGTTGCTACCCAGTGAGCAAGGCATGCGTTTTGAAAAGGTCGCTCAGGATGCCATGGCGGGGGCTTTGGAGGGAGACTGGTTAGGGACGCAGGAGAGCCTGACCTCTGACAGAGCAGTGGTCATGGAGAGGGCAGGAGGGGGACATCAGAGTGGCAGGCCTCCAGCACTCAGTCATGTGACATGGGATGAGGGTGAGAGGACAATGAACTTTGTCACTGAGGTCCTCGCTCAGGGAGCCACATATATGTCACTCCTTTTAAGAAAGCCTTCTCCTGCCATAAGAGATGCGTAATAGTGGGAACTTGAGTGATAAAGGCATTTAACTGTTTTGTAAAAGGTTGCAAGGGCATCAAGGAGGAGAGAATTGTTTTCTCTCTTCAAGGTCCTGCACTGCTCGAGATTGTCTAGGAGGTAACGAAGGCGAGCCAGAGAGTGTGCAGTGCCTACAACAGGACAACCCCTCAACCTCCTGCACTTGTGGATCCCAGAAACCAAAACCTGGAGGCCATGCCACGCAAATAATGCACTTTCCATTCACATCCTCTCTGGGGTATAAAATTGCCATTACTAGTGACATTCTGATCAGAATGGTGTCCTAATACTTGATTTTTAACAATCAATCAATCAAGCAATGAAGCTCAGTGAATATATTTCTTTGAAAGCCATAGAAACCTCTAAAGGTGAAGTAATGAACTCAAGTGCTGAGACTGAAATGTTATTCATTATATGGCAGGAAATTAATTTGGAAATGAAACATCAAGAGTGCAGCCTTCTTTTGCGAATTTATTGAAAGTCACGTCCTGTTGCAGACCTAGATCTTGCTTGTTACTCTTATTGCTTTCTTCTTCAGGTGAAAATGGAGAAATCCTGAAGGCAGTACTGAAGACTCCTGTTGTGGGCTACTTTTCCTGCCTCCATTTCATTCAAAGCTGAATGGGGGTGGGTTAGACAGCTACCAATGCCCAGCGTGGGGTGACTTTGAAAGTGACCTTGACTTCGCATGTCTCCTTCCAGCCAACCTGAATCTCTCTTCTGGAGACAGCACTCTAATCTTAAGAGCATGAAGGCCCTGAAGCGTGAAGAGGCTTTCTCACCCAGCCTGCTTGCTGTGTGCTGTAGGGCATTGAATCCAGAGGCCTTTTTTTGTTTTGAAAAAAGGTTTCACTAAATTGCCCAGGCTGGGCTCAAACTTATGGACTCTCTTGTCTCAGTCTCCCAGAGTGCTGGGAGTATAGCATGTCCCTTTCCCTTTTTATTAGAGACAATGTCACTTTGTCCTGATAGTGCCTTATGTGCTTAATAAAGTCTTTATAAATTCTTGGTTAGTTGTCAGAAGTCTTAAAAATTTGAATAGCATTCTCATATTATTTTCTAGAAATTTCATGTACAATGATACAGATATATATATATATATATATAAAAATATAAATATTTATTAAATTTTTAAAAAATAAATGTACACATTTGCACTCAGAAAGTTTGTCTATGCAACATGTATACATATCAATCCTTTATCATGTTGCTTTTGAAAATGGCTTAACAACCTAAGAAATTTTTGAATGGCAAATCACAAAAACTGAGAATAGCATGCTAATCATACATAAAAGCTTACATCAATTGTGTTGACATGTCCTGTATCTGTATCGACCTCAGTACTGGCTGCATCATTTATTAGCCCTATTGCCCTCTGTCCCTTCCCTTCATCATCTCCTCCATCACTCTTTAACTCTCCTTTGCTAACCACCAAAATATTAAGAATGATGATATCTTGGAGTTAAGATTATGGCTGGTCTATGTGTTTTTTTTTTCTCCTTGCCTATATTTTGTAATTTTTCTATAATTATTGTGCACAATTTGGCATGCTGTCTGGCTTGTAGGACTTCCTGTAATAACTCATGATTAGAACTCTGTAAACCTCAGAAATATTCTTGACTATAAAGATCTCAGTGAACAAGGGCATTCTACTTGAATTATTAGTGATTTCATATGGATTGACTGGGTCTCAGTTTACATGGAGTCTAAGAGCTAGAAATCTTTGTGTTACCCCAACCAGTTCCCTCATCTTTAAGGGAGTAAACTGAACCCCAGAGAGGCTAGCATTCAATCATGGCAACGTTAAAGTCACAGAGTTGGGTTGACTACAATATTTTTATTATATAATGCTTTTTATTATGTATTATGCAGTTGTTGGAAATGATGTTATTCTATTTCAGCTACTGTTAGAAAACATAGAATAATAGATATTTACAAATAGATACTATATAAAAAATTATCTTCCAGAACTTAACATATGAAGTCAAGCTACAAACTTCACCCTTTATGAACCAAATGGCAGTGTATCAAGAATCTTCTCAGCATTAGCTATGCTTTTGATCAAAAATTATTGGAGAAATCAGACAAGATTAGAATAATTCCTATGTCTATCATCTGCCTATGGGAGTGAAGATAATTGTTTCCCTGGTTGAAATACAGTAGCATTTCCATCTCATTCTGTTCCATTTTTCGGCTTTGAACAAGGCGCCTCTCTGTGGCCTGTGTCCTACCAGCCAACCCACAGAAACTGAAAATCTAGACCAGACCATGCTCTGTAAAACTGCACCAGAAACATTTGCAGGCTCATCGCTGAGCTCCTGGTTTCCTGCTTCTTGGTTGTTCGATGTGGTTCAGTGTAGCATGTTGTTTGTATTTACCCACTGTTACATAGCATCTGCTATCCGCAGACCCCATCGGGGGCTGTAGTGCTTCACAGCTGACTGACATCCTATTTATATTAACTGAACGTGGTGTATTCTGCATACATTGCTGATTACCTTTATCTATTTCGGTTCCTAAAGACCCAGGATTTTTCTACGTGCCCTTGCAATATCGTTCTACTCATTTGGTTTCAATTAGTCTCAGCTAACGAAAATACATTACAACAAAACTCTGGTTAGCCATTGCTGTTTCTAATGACAGACTTTGTGAATTTTTAGTCCTTGAAAGTAAAGACGTTAGGAATTAAGTTATAGTATCTTCGGTGGGGCTGAAAAATATTAATTGCAGGCATCTGGGATCACTTCCTTGAGGAAGATTTGTGATTTATATTTAACTAATAAATGTTGACATAATTGTAGCGCTATAAACTCTGCATGTTAGTCTTTCTGAGGCATTACTGATCATGCCCTTGTTCAACGGAGTAAGAAAATACAGTCCCGCGATATTAATACTAGATTGTGGTTTATTTGGACTTAATGTTTTATAGTTATAATGAATTATCAAAACACTTATCCAAGACAGTTTATGAATTTATTAAAACAGGCAGAATTACAAATTTATAAATCTATGAGGAGTACCATTGATTTAGTGAATAGTTACATGGTTCTAACTTAAATTTTCCCTTCCAGCAAACTGACTTTTACGTGTCAGTGCCGTGTAATCTGTGTCAGCTCTAGGATGTGGTCTCAGCTTATACTTTAAATGTAATGGCCTGTACAATGATGTTTTTAAGTGTAATGTTGATTACTACAAAGGATCTTTTTAGATATAATCTGGACACTTGAAATAAAAAGAACAGGCCACAGTAGATTCTGTAAGTGATCAAGATAAATGATCTCATTGTTTAATAAGAAGATTATAACCAAGAAGGTCAGTAATTTTCCTGTCTTTCAATTTTTCCTGTCTATTGTACAGTGTGCTTCAATGGTAGAAAATCTGTGTTTTGCTCTATTTTGAAACAGTGTCATCAATTACTGTATATTAACTCTAAGGAAATTTTTATTAGAAAATCGTAAGTCCAAGTAGAAGTTTCCTACTGAGCATTGCTTAAAACTTTGAGTTTTTAAATGCAATTTCACTGTATTTTGTTTTTGTTCCTTTTTCTAACCTAAACTTGAAAAGACAAGGCTGATCAGAGTCAAATGCCATAAAAGCTGTGCTCCCATGGTTTTTATGTAAAGTTAATAAAATAAATAAGAGGCAGCTGTGCATTGCAGGAAATCATTCCACTGAGGAGTCCGGGGAATACTCTAACCACAAGTGTGAAGCTGGAGTCACCAGAAACCCCCAGTGGAATTACTGCTCAATAAATCAAAATTTACTGCTTTTTACCTTTACAATAGAGCTCTGCGTTCTACATGTGCCTATGCATTACAACATTCCCCCTGCTATCTTTTTTTTTAATATCTTTTTAATTATCATGAAACTTCTGGCTTCCTGTTCCAATAGGTTGTGATGTTGTGGGAGGAAGGTTGAATGCCCAGCTGCTGTGAGCCTCAGGCACTTCGGGCCACAGACCATGGCATGGCAATAAATCCCTCTCACTAGACTCTCTCAGATTAGAAGGAAAGAGTAGATATGAAGGATTGTGTGGCATTTTGATAACACTTCATGGAGGTTTATGGTAAATGTGTTCATGCCAAATTGTAATATCATGCACAAGAGATATGTGAGCTGCCGGGCTGACCACTTAGAAGCCCCCTGAACCTTGCAGTTGACAGATGCACTGTGGGTTACTATTTTGGACAATCACTACAATACAGTTGTCATTCTTGTCTTTAACTTAGTATTCACTGATGACAAAACTGGTAAGCATTTTCCTCCCAGGATTTCTTATCCTCATATGTCTTCATCACCCTTATTCTCTTTTTAAATAATCTATAGTAAAATCTTAGTTTCCTAATTGACAAGGTGAAACATTGTTACAGCCAAGCAAAATGAATGTCAGAAGATATGCTTCAGGGTCTGGTCTGGGCTCAACTCTTTGTCTCTATCATCTTCACTGTATGACTATGGACAGTTTATTCACCATTTGCATGCTTCGATTCTCATTGGGGTCTGATACAGTTTGGAACCAAAATGTCCACAAATCTATGTGTTAAAGATTTAGTCCTGAGGCTGGTAGTGTTGGAAGGTGGTGGAGCATTTAAAAAGTTGGATCTGGGGTTTTAGAACATTTATGGTGTGCAGCTGCAGGGGACTGGAGGACCTGTATTATTTTCTTGCACTTCGTGGCTTTTGATGTGAATTTTTGCCACCATTCACTCCCACCTTGGAGTGTAAGCTTGCTGCAGGCCCAAAACAATACAACCTGATCATGGATTGAAGCTTTTAAAACTGTGAACAAAAGCAAGCCTTTACTCTTCACAAATATTTATCTTCTCTTGTTTTCTTTTTTGGAGATCAGAATTTATTTTCCTGTTTTTTTGGCAGAACCAGGGATTCAACTCAGACCCTTATGCTTGTCAGGGAAGCACTTATGCTACTGGTCAGGGAAGCACTTATGCTACTGAGCCATCTTCCCAGCCCCCCCCCCCTTTTTTTTGTACAGTGTCTCACTACATAGCTCAGACTTATAGTGATCCTCCTGTTTCAGTTTCCCCAGTGCTAGGATTTTAGGCATGTGCCACCACACCTGGACTCAGTTGCCAGCTCAGTGTACCTGGGTCAGAGCTGGCATGGCATGAGGTACTGGGGACTGAACCTTAGTCACTGAGGTTGCCTAAGCCGACGCTTAGGCTGCTGAGCTGTCTCCTGGCCTTCAAGTCTTTCATTCTGGTGATGTAATTCTGACTAATACAATATTGATAATGTAGGAATGCAGTGAAGTTTATCAGTGAGCTAGTGTTCCATAAAAGCCACTATGGGTCTGTTTCTTAAGATGATCAACATTTATTATCTACCGGTAGGAGCTGTTTGTGAATCAGAGAGGCTTGCTTAGGGATGAATAGTTTTGGATATCTTTGTTTACATATCTGGCGATTGTTTACATGTCCGGCTGAGTCTAGGGAGCCAGCACTCCTGCCTGTCTGATGGCCAGCTGTCATCTCTGCTCATGGTTCTGTGCCTCTCACCTTCAGCACCATAACCCAAGCTTCGTATGACAGAGAAAGAGATCAGGTTCTGCCTCCTCTAGGTCAGGTGTTACATACAGATTCCCCATGATGCATTTGATCAGTAAGTACCACGAAGAAGGACTACTCAGAGGAAAAAGAGGACGATAATTTTCATGACACTGCATAGTTGTGTTTGTTGTGTCCTTTGACTAAAGCAAATCCAGAGATAGAGTCTGTCTCCAGGAGGAATGGGATTGACATTACAAGGGAGATTCAAGGATGAGTATTTTTTTTTTTTACTATGCAAAATACTTTATTTTTATGAATAATTATAACTAATACATCAGGAAATTATATAATTACAAAATATACCAAAAAATCAGAATGTTAACATTCAATAGAAATGAAAACCTGGGCTGAAAGTTCATTACAAATGTGAGACACTTGGCACCATCTTGATGGATATTAAGAAACATGTTTGCTAGCCTTAAGCATTTCTTGTAAAACAGAAAAGGTTTTAAAGGAGCTACTTCTGCTGCTGACAAACATTTGTTTAAGATAAACAGATCTTAAGCTCAGTCTTGAAGACAACGTCTGAATTGTAGAATATTTTAGCAAGAAGTTGAGATTTTGTTGGTAAGTGGTTTGTTTATTCATGTAGATCTAAAAGGCTGGCTCAGTTTCTTAGAACACAAGAAAATACCTCGAGGCCATGGGAATGATGAAATGATACAGTAAAAACACTATGACAACTGACAGCATTGTATGACTACAAGACTTTTGTTCTAATTCTATCCTCACTTTGTATTCTTCAGGAACTCTGATGAAGAACGTGGGTGAAAAGCTGGGACATTCTTCTTTAGTAACTGGCAAAAACAAAAAGGGAACAGAAAACTAAAAGGGGTTACATGGATTAATAATCTGTGAACTTGGATACATTTCATTACATTCAATAGTGAGTCACATCAATAGTTAATACACTAAACTTTACAAACATAAGTGATTCAAATGTGTTGCAGAACTTCAAAACTATTTCCTTTTCCTTTTAATGGTACTTTGCACCTAAGTCCTAAAACTGAGTAATCATGGGTATGCCTGCATTTTCACCAATGTATTGTGAAACATGATGCTTTTTGCCAAAATAATACAGGAATTTCAAATGACGTCAAGGTTCTTCTATTCTCAAAACATGTTTTCAATTCTTTGTGATCCATGTCATACAACAAAAGGGGGCAGCTGGACTCCCAGTGTCAGCCCTCATTAAACCCTCAATATCTTCACACCAGGGAGGGACCCAGTATCTAAGTATTCTACTATTAACGGGCCCTGCTTCTAAACATATTATTTGTGTTCTGTATCACATAAAATGAAATAGGGCAGTTGGACCCATGTAGCATCAGCCCAATGACATTAAACTCTCAATAACTCCATAGGGAAGGATCCAGTATCTAAGTGTTCTATTAATAAGGGTCCACAGTTCTAACAGCGTACTTTCAGTTCTTTCTTCTCTGTGTCACATAAAAAAGAAATGAGGACAGGTGGACCCACATAGCATCAACCCAATGTCATTAAATCCCCAAGGTCTCTATGCTAGGGAAGGATTCAGTATCTAAGTCCTTTACTAGTAAGCATTCCCAGTTGTAAGACAGAGCTTTTATCTTTACTTTTTATTTTTTTAAAAAGGACCGAAGCCTTGCCCTTTCCTTGGTGGAGACCAGCCACTGACTTCCTTCCTGCCCCAGCTTTCCAGGAGGTCACTAGGTGAGGTTTTGCCCCGATGGCTTTGCCCCGGTGTTTCCGGGGCCTCTCGTCCTTGTGCACCTTCACATGCTGTCTAAGATGAGAGCTTTGGCTAAAGCACTTGCCACACTCACTGCACTGTAGGGCTTCTCCCCAGTGTGAGTTCTCTGATGCTGAATATTGGGAAGCTCTGGCTGAAACACCGGCCACACTCATCACACTGGTAGGGCTTTTCTCCAGGATGGATTCTCTGATGCTGAATGAGATTTGAACTCTGTTTAAATTTCTCTCCACACTCATCACATTTATATGGCTTTTCCCCAGTATGGATGCAACGATGCTGAATGAGATTAGAGCTCTGGAAGAAACTTTTGCCACAATCAGCACATTTATAGGGTTTCTTTCCAGTATGGATCTTCTGGTGTTGAAAAAGAGTGGAATTCTAACTGAAACTCTTTTCACATTCGGCGCATTTGTAGGGTTTCTCATCCAGGTTTCTCAGCCTGCTCAAACCAGAGTCGAAGCAAATAGTCACTCCCCATTTCTGTCATTGTTGGACTATTTTTTTTTTTTTTTTTTGTCTTGTCTTTTTGAGACAGGGTCTCGCTATGCAGTTCAGGCTGGCCTTAAGCTCACTTTGTAGCTCAGGCTGGTCTCGAACTCACAACAATCCTCCTGCCTCAGCCTCCCGAGTGCTGGGATTACAGGCCTGTGCCACCATGCCCAGCTAGTTGTCGGACTGTTTTACGCTTGCTCTTGTTCTCATGGGCTTTTCCTTGGCTTGAGCCCTGAGAAATTCTCCCTTTACATTTTGCTAGCCTCATGATGAAAAGTTAAATGTATTTGTCAGACAGTCTACTGTTTTCTAAACTAAAGTCTCATTTCCTGGAGCTAGCAAGGTCAGTATTTTCTCTCTCCCACCACTGCCCTAGCCAGACCCTCAAGGATGAATATTTTGTGCAACTTGCTACATGAGGCACAATTTTTACTTTTATATTTTAAAGAGTGTACAATTTTGAATTAAAACACAAAAAATTACAAGTGATACAAAATTTCACTTAACAAAGTAATATGAATTTCATATTTGTTGCAATACATAGTGTTGTCTTCTAGCCAGCTAGTCATATTGCCAGATATATACATGTGAACTTGTAAGAAGAAAGGAAAAATGAAATGTATAGAAATTAAGAAGACAAAAAAAGCCAAGCACTTGAAAAAAGTACACAAGACAAATTAAATATTATCTGTTCTTTTCCATAAACCAGCAGAAATATACAGTGCAGAAATTTGCATTTCTTGAATGATCAATGATATTGAACATTTTTTCATATATTTACTTGCCATTTATATTTCTTCCTCTGAGAAGTGTATGTTTATCTCAGATGCCCATGTTTGGATATGGTCTTTGAATTTGGGTTACCTGATGTTTTAAAATTATTTTTATGTTCCAGATAGAAGGCTTTTGTCACAGGGACCATGGGCTATAATTTTTTCCCAGATTGTTGATTTTCTTTTTACTCTGTTGGAGATTTATTTTGAAGTGCAGAAACTTTACAAAAAGATGAGATCCCAGTTGTTGATTCTTTGAAGTGTTTCCTATGCAGTTTGGTTTTTGTTGATGAACTCTCTACGTACCCATATAGCATTAAGATTTATACCTAATTTCTCCTCCAGAAGATTTAGTATTCCTATTTTAATATTTAAATCTTTGATCCATTTTTGATGGTATCTTTGTGCATGGTGATAGTAATGGGTCTAGTTTTAGCCTGCAGCATGTGGGAAACCAGTTTTGCAGCATCATTATTAGAGAGGGTATCTTTCTTCCAGTGAGCATTTTTTGATTCTTTTTTTCAAAAATAAGGTGGCTGAGTGAGTGTGTTTGCACTTGTGTCTCCATATTCTCCATATTCCACTGATCCTCAGTCTGTCTCTATGTCAGTACCAGGCTGATTTTATCACATAGCATTATAGTATAATTTCAGATTAGGGATTGTGATACCTCCTCCCCCTTTGTTTCCCATGATTGCTTTTGATATTCTGGTTCTCTTCCTGTTCCAAATGAATTTGAAAGAAGTTTTCTGTAGCTCTGTGAGGAATACTAAAAGTATTTTAATTGGAATTGCCTTGGATCTGTATAAGAATCTTGGAAGTACAACCATTTTCACAATTTTGGTTCTTCCTTACCAGGAGCATGGAATAATTTTCCATTTTCTGAAATCCTCTTCAGTCTCTTTTCTCAGAATGCCATAATTTTCACTGTATAAATCTTTTATGTCTTTTGTGAGACTGATTCTTAAGCATTTCATTTTTTTTGGATGTTATTGTGAAAGGCATGATTTCCCTAATTTTTTCTTGTGAGGCACAAGTTTTAAAACTTCTAAAATGTTATCTGTTAGTATCACCTTCAGATTCCTAGTCCTCCTTCATACACCATCCTAGTACAGAAATTTTTGTTGTTATCTCTTTTGTATGTAAAAATGAGAATTGACATTGATTTACACACTTTTAAAATTCTAATCTTCAATGTCTGAGGAAACTCCTGGGTGGAATCCCTCTAAGAAAGGACTTTTCCCGTCTAGTTCACCTTTCACGCTGTTGTCAGAATGATGCAACTTTTAAAACTTCTGATTTTATGGCTTTTAAATTTCTGATTCACAGCCCCGTTTACCAAAATGCTCTCACCCTACAGAAGGAAGTCCTTCCCAGAAAAAATTATGCAGTCTCAAATGTCAACCGAATTGCTGTTGTAAAATAGTGTTCTTGAGCATATCTGTTCTTATGCTGACTCAAAGCTCTGGGCTTCCATTCTTTAGAGAATTACTTTTAAATAACAAAGAGTAATTCTTTGATAATATGTTTTAGAATGACAGTAATTTTATTGAACATGACATCAACCATTTTTATTTCCTTGAAAGTACATTTTTTAAAAGACTTACCTTAGAAGCTAGGGATTTGTAAATGAAGCTGACCAGTAGAACTTGAAATACCTTTGAAATTGACTAAACAGACTTCCCTTAGCTGAGTCTCTGACTAGCAGTAATAGAGTTTCAGTAAAAAGAAGTGTTTATAACCTGGACTTGAAGTACATGGAATGGAGCCCTTGAGGCTGACAGATGAACTCATATTGGTTTGGAATTCATTATGCTTAATAACTATGATAAACGCCAGTCATAGATTTTTGAAAATTCATTCCTGGGAGAGTTTCCATAAAGATGTGACTCAGGTGAAACAAATATGCTTTAACTATCTAATTTACAATGAAAAATTTGTCATATTGCAGAAGAATGACACAATAATTTCGAACACGTGTTTGGGTAACTGAATAACAAAGACAATATGAGGATTGCCCCAGTAGATTATTTAAGAAATCAGTACAGTATTCATTTGTAGTCTCACCAGAAGGGTTCTATTCAGATAATTCAAAAATGGTAGTGTTTAGTAAGGTTCAGCATCTGTTAGCTCTTCATCAGTGCCTTATTCTCTCCTCCCCGGAACAGATACGCCCTCTGGCCAACTGAGAGCTAGCACTGCTCCGGACTCACTTCTGAGCCCTGGAGGTCCCACGTGAGGAGAGTCTTCCTGGTCCGCCAGAGAAGTTGTTCATTCTTTCTTCCTATCAATTAGGGATACAGAATCTCTTGGTTTTTTTCTACCTGATCCTGGTTTTGACATCATATCATATGGCTTTATTGCCTATTTGTTGAGTATTAGTTGACAGAAAACAGCACAATAATTGCAGGCAGGCCAAAGAAAAACCTCATCTTTGTGAGAAAGATTGCACAGGGAGTAATCCAGGGCACCATGAAAGGCACCTTTATTGCTATTTTACATGGTTCAATTGGACTGATGATGCCAAACATTTCTTTTTCTTAAGTGAATTAGAAGGAATCTCAGGAGCATGTGTTTTGAGTCACCATAGGTGATAGAAGCTACAAATGTACAAAACACTTCAGTCTGTATAATGAATTTGACACCAAAGGCAGAGACTGCTGTAAAATCCCAGTCATGAGGAAGAATTGATGGCTGTCGTGGAAGATTTGTTGGAAGGAAATAGGTTCTGACAGGATTTCATCCCAATATCACTTGAGTTGGAAGGGCTGGTCATTATGTCTCTTTGCCTTTCTTCTCAATGTTTCGTCCATTACCCTTTGGCTTTTTACTTTCTCACCTGCTATAACTTTGATGCATTAGATGGAAGGCAAAAGAATGACTTCTTGGCTTTTACAGAGAGGACTACCTGGAGATGAGATCTGAAGCCTGAGACCCCCTGCCCCTCCCCAGGCCCACAGTCAGGAAATCTGTCTACAGCAGAGCCAAGTCATTTCAGCTGGTTTCATTCACACATCTCATGTCTACCACATCTCTTTTTCAGTTTTGAAGTGGTAAAATCACTTTAGGGAGAGACAAGGTCAAATGGGCCTCTTGGTTCAGAGAGTAGAGGACTGCATCCTCTGGACCAGCTCAGGACATCTTTATAGTATGTGGGACTCCAGCTTTTCCCCATCCCCTGTGGCTCTTCAATAATAGCTCAGTTTCACTTTGATTTTGTCTAGGTCTTAGCAAAACAATAAACTTACATTGGGGAATGACAACCCCACTTGCTTAGGTTAAGTGGAGAAAAAGCATTCTTTTTTCAAAACAAAAAAAGAAACAAACATTTAAGTAAAATACAAAACTAGAAAACTAGACATTTTCTAGTGATCATCAGATTGTTTTAATTTCTGAAGCATCTCTCTCCCCCCCCCCCTCTCTCTACCTCTCTTATTTTCCTGCTTGTAGCGTTCACACCATGGTGATTTTCTTTACTCTTTGAAAACACCCTACTGGCTATTCTGGCAAGTTTCGGCTTCCTGTCTCACCCCACCCTGACCCCCAGTCCTCCTGGAGTGTTCTACGGGTGCTATTCACCCCATCACTCTTCCTACCAGGCAACTGCAGTCACCCTCATTAAGGACAGTCTGTGTTGGGTGGGATGCTTCAGTCTGGAATCACCATTTCCTCGGGTAGAGGTTGGAGGGACCACTTATAGTGCTTCTTCGCAAATTTTACATAACTAATTGTCACTGGGATAAAACACCCAATCCCTGAAACTTAAAGGAAGGAACTTTGAATTTGACTCTTGATTTCAGGAGATTCAGCCCATTGTTAGACATCAGGAAAACATGTGGTGGAAGAGGCTGGCGAACGAAAGCTGCTTACAGTAGTGGCCAGCGAGCCAGTAGAGAAGGCAGGAGCCAGCAAGTGAGACACATTCTGTAGACCATGAGCCAGTACCCTGCCTCTTCTGATGCAGCCTTTGAACACAGCAGACTTCTGAGGGACAGTGTAGGGCTTAACCAAAGTACCTTGTTATGTGAAATGTTCCAAATGAATTTCACCAGGTAATGAGCTCGTATGATAAATGCAATTTCTCTGCTATCATTTGGATTCCCCTCTCCATAATTTTGAGTTTGGTCTTAAAGCTGGAATAAGTGAGAAGAGCCCCTTTTCTTGAGATAAGGTTAGTTCAGTATTCCAGTACTAAAGTGGTCAGATTGGGCACAAACTTCAAATCCCTATGCCTCAGCCTCATAGAATGCCAATTAGTGCTGGTATTTCTAAATGAACATATATTATCTGTATATATTAATAGAATTCAGTACAATATTTAAATACATGTGTACAGATCAAACCAGGGTAATTAGTATTTTCTTTTCCTTACCTTTCTATGTTTGATGTTTCAATCTACTTTTTTCTAGGTCTTTATAGGTAGATAATAGATTATTGTGAACTATAATTATATTAGGCTGCAGAACAGAGAAACATTTCTTCTACTTACTTCTTAACTCTGCTGTGGCATCTGTTTCCCAATTTTTCTTGAGTCAGTATTCCCTCCCCTTTGCCTAACTTCTAGGAATCACTGTTCTACTTTCAGACTGACTAATTTTAGCTTCTGCACATTATAGAAGACAAATTCATCTTTATGGGCTTGCTTTATTTCATTTAGCATAATGATCTCTAGTTGCATTCATTGTACTGAAAACAATTTTTTTTTGAGGAACTGAGGATTAAACTTAGGCCTTGGGCTTGCCAGGCAAGCACTTATTCTACTGAGGTTTCTCCCCAGCCCCTGTACTGAAAATAATAGAATTTTATCTTCTTTATGGCTGAGTAATATTTCCTTGTGCATGTATACCTCACTTTCTTTATCCGTTCATCTACTGATGAACATCTAAGTTGATTTACCTTAGATATTATGAATAATGATGCAATATATATGCAAATGTAGATATTTCTTTTTTTGTTTGTTCCACTGAGCCATCTCCCAGCTTTTTTTTGTTTGTTGAGGGGGAAACTTTATTGGATAGAAAAGTTTCCGGCAGAGAGGAACAGAAGGGGGAACCCGAGCGGGTTGCCCCAATGTAGATATTTCTTCCACATACTTATATATTTCCTTTAGACCAGTACTCAGTAGTTCTATTTCGATTTTTTTCTGGAAAATTCCTATTGTTTTCTATGTGGATTGTACTAATTTACATTGTAATCAACAATGTTTAGAAGTTCCAATTTCTTTACATCTATGCCAGCAATTTTTTTTAAAATCATGGTTATTCTAACTAGGGTGAGCAGATATCTCATGATTTCGATTCATAGCTCTGTGATTAATGATATTGATCATTTATTTGAATACCTGTTGCCCATTGGTATGGCTTTGAGAGATCAATGTCATTACCACTTTTAAAACTGGATTTATTTTTGCAGCTCTAGAGTTGAGTTCTCTGTTAATTTGAGCAATAACCCTTTAGTCAGCTGTATATTTTGCAATATTCTCTCTGACACTGTAGGTGTCAATTACTCTGTTTCCTCTACTGTGTAGATGCTCTTAAATTTGATGTAATTGTATTCATCTATTTATACCTTAGTTACATATACCTTTGAAATTTTTTATCATTTCTTTATTTATTTGAACAGTATCTCACTATGCAGCTCAGACTCATAGCGATCTTGCTGTCTCAGCCTCCCCAGCACTGGGATTACAGGTGTGCACCACCTTGTCCAGTTTCAGTGACTAGCTCTGCACAAGGCTGGCACAACGTGCAGTACTGAGGATTGAACCATGGTCCTTGCACTTGCCAGGTGGCACCTAGACTGCTGAGCTGTCTTTCCAGCTCTACATTTGAATTTTTATGCAGTAATATGCTTCCTCATACTAATGCCATGAAGAAGTATACTTTCTTCTCATAGTGGTATGCTTTCAGACCACCTCATTTCAATCATGTCCTTCCTATTACCATTAGCCTGTCTTTTCCTTTGCTTGGGTAAGGTGGGGCACTTCACTCAGACTTTGGAGTTGGAGCATCCAATGAGTGAGCACCCATCCTTTCTTTCTCACGAAGAACACTTCACCCACAATCCACTTCATTCCTGTTTCACCTTTAAAATAAAGGAAGCATTTAAGCAATGAGATCACCTCATTTGTTCATAACATAAACAAAGATGCTGGTAAAAACTGTCATCATAGACTGACATTAATTTATGAATATGTGACTCTCCCCAGGCACACTTTAGAACTTCAATCTCTTTCCTCTGTGGCTCCATAATCTTCTTGTTCAGAAAATTTGGAGCTCACCTGAGTTTCATGATGTTGCAGAACAGGTTCTCCTATGTCCTGAGTCTTCGCTGACCTTGAAAGGCTAGGGCCAAAATGTTGGCTGGCCTTGTGTCTCTTCTATTTCTCCAACTCTGACTTGTGATCTTAGGTTGTTAACCATCCAGAAGAAAAGCTGATTAGTATCCTGCAGCATATGCCATTCACTTTGCCTTATCTGACTCAATTGATTTTACTTTCTCTCAGGCTCTCACAGAGAGCAATCTGGTCAAGCATTGGCCGTGACTCATCCACATGGATGACACAGACAAAGGAACTACAGAATAATGTACAGGACTACAAGATAAACCCTGAGAGGACTTCACTGACCACATAGGAAATATAAAGTTCTTGTGTTGGTATATAAGTCTTGATCTACCTAGGTCTTGACCATCCAGCAGAAAAGTATAAAAATGAAGTATACATTGTGGGGCCATAATATTAAGCTGAGCTGTAAATGGATATGGTCGACAATTTCTTTGAATAACTCACTATGGTTGTAGAATGCTGGACTGTGTTGGATTGTGGTGTCAAGTTCAAGCACCTAAGTTAGTTGAATGTCAATGGAGTGCCCACTTTTGACAGGTGTAGACAAAGGAAGGGTTGTAGAAAGAAAAAATCATGATGTGTGAATATAGACAATACAGTTGGGATAGATAACGCTGTGCTTCTACATAATTCTATGATAGGCAAGATCTGCACTAATGGTGGTTGAACAGGATATTATGTCGCCTTTTAGTACTATGGTCATCCACTAGGTAAATAATTATTGAATTTTTGATATAATTCAGGTATAAAAAAATAAGAGAAGTAAGCAACTACATTCTTAATTCACTGATGAGAAATATCTGCTAAAATAATATCTGTAAATATAATATCATGTATGCACCTTGTACAATACCAAAACGTTATGAAAACAGTTTGCAATGTATTAATTCACCGAATGTGTATGGTTACGTGTTTTGAAACTGTCTGATTGACATTTGTATTTTAATAAAATAAAAATAAACGAAAAAAAATTTATGAATATGACACGGCATGTATAATAGAATGAAATATGTGGAATTATATTTGAGTCTACTTGTTAGGAAGCTGCAATTAGTAAAAGTAGAATTTCTTAAGCTGCAAAGTAAAACCTCACTTGTTCAGTTTTTCATTCATTTTTGACAGTTATTCTGTGCTTCAAATAATAACTATGTAATTGCATCATATTAATAAGACAAATATTGATATTCATAATGCAGAATTTGCCAAATCAAATGTTTGCAGGATCTTGAAGAAAACTGCTTACTGGAACTCAGCATGTATGTGGTACAGAGGAGAGAGGAAGCCAGGAGAAAGGAGCATGACTCATTTAGCTCCTATTACGTCTACTGTTGGCCAGGCCTGTTTTTTTCAGAAGACACAAAACTTCAGACTCTTTTATGTGTTGTCTTTATTTCAAAATGCTTTTTATTATACTGATCAACCTTGTTCTAGTGGTTCTAGCTAGGGCAAGTAGGCAAAATGAAAAGAAGTATAATATTCTTATGTTCAATGATATTCTTGTTCAAAGACATGTTCTTTTATGTAAATCATAGTAAGGAATCTACAAACAATAGAACTAGTAGAGTTAATAAATTGGCCCAGCAAAGTTACACAATGCTAGATAAATATACAGAAATCAGTTGTGTTTATGCACACTTGCATAATCGTAGATAAATTAGGGAAACAATTCAATTTATCTGAGGCTGGGGAGATAGCTCATGGCACAAGCACCTGTCTAGCAAGTTCCAGGTCCTGGGTTTGATCCCTGGTATGAAAACAAAAGATAATTCTATTTATCATAATAGTGAAAAGAATGACATAATTTGGGATAAAATTAACAAAAGTAGCATAAGATCTATGAATTGAGAATTATATAACTCCAAGAAATAAGGCCTAAACAATGGGACACATGCAGCACATGTAAATACTCTATAACTTTCATATTTTTATATTATCCCACAAATTGATTCACATATTCAACAAGTCACTTACCAAAATTTTAGTTGACTTTTTCAAAAAAATCAACAAGCCAATCCAAAAATTTCTAGGTAAATTCTAGAGAACCATAAAAGGCCAAGCAATCTTGAAAAAGAATAACTAAGATTAAGGACTCACTCTTAT